>LPNX010039455.1:0-79994 GCA_001517045.1 Pseudotsuga menziesii | reverse complement strand
TTCTATAAAGCAAAATCTGATCTTGAGTTGATTGGATTTACTGACAGTGATTGGGAAGGTGATAGCACAGATAGAAATTCCACATCAGGATATGTGTTCATGCTTACAGAAGGGCCAATCAGCTTGTCAAGCAAGAAACAGAGTGCCATTGCACTCTCATCTACAGAAGCAGAGTACAGAGGAGTTGTTAATGCAGCAACTCAATGTTTATGGTTGCAGGGTTTACTTGGAGATTGTGGCTTCGAACCTGAGTACTCAACTACCATCTACTCTGATAACCAGAGTACCATTCGAATCTACAAGGATCCAGTTCAGAAGCAGAGAACCAGACACATTGAGATCCATATGCATTACATCAGAGAACTTGTGCATGATGGCACCATTCACCTACTCTTCTGTTCATCTTCAGAACAAGTAGCTGATATCTTCACCAAAGCATTTTGTGAGAAGACCTTCAGCAATCTCAAATCACTGCTAGGGATTTCTGATCATGCTGTGAAAGCATGAGTGAAGACAAGATTCTACAATTTTTTTTTACAGTCCATGTTTAAGGGAGGATTTTCCCAAGTTGGTTTTGCCTCTTTCCTTGTTTAAATGGATTTGCAGTATGTAAAGGGTGACTAAGAATTGTTGCTAGGCCCTATAATTTTTTGATATATTACTCATAATTCAGGCTTAAGGGGGGATTTTAGAATAATCAACCCATAGTTTACCCACTTAGACATTAATTCATTTATTTTTGTCTTATTTTCCTAGTTCATGTGTCCCACCTTGTGCAAGTTGCTATTTGCCTATCCATAGAGGTCAAACTTTCCACATTTGACTCATGTAGTGAATGGGAGAGCTAAAGGAATCAATTCTGCTTTATTCCTGGCCTTCTTGGTGCCCTTCTGCTTTTTCTGCTTTATTGCCTGCTTTTTCAGTGTTTTAAGGCAAAAGGAAAAGCTAGACTAGGTGAGGTTGACTTGTTTTTTGTCCTACACATCCTCCTCTCTTTTCTCCATGAAAAAGCATGTATGAGCTTCCATTCCACCACTCTTTAGCTTTCCTATTCCTTTTTTCCAAATCGTGAGCTCCATGACAGATTTGGGATCAACTTTTTACACCTATGGGGGATTTGCTTATTTTTGGTAAGCCTGCTTTATGCTAGATTTGGATGCCTCCTCATGCATTCAATTCCTTGATGTATTCTATTTATTCAGCAGCCTATGTTATTACAGGTTTGGCTATTGTACACTCAGTTAATACAATTTAGTGTTACAGCTCCATATTCAGTCTCTTTTGTGAGCAATTTTTCATGATCAATTGATAATTGTTGTGAGTAAAATTAATCTATTGCTGGCCTTAATTTCCACACATATTACTGCATGAGCAGGGTCCCATTCTAAAAGAAGCACATGAAGGAATCATAGGAGGTCACTATGGAGGCCCCGCTATGGCACGAAAAGTGTTGTGTACTGGGCTATGGTGTCCCATGTTGCATAATGATGCTGCAGACTATGCAAAGAGCTGTGATATCTTCCAACGGGTCGTTAAACCATCGCATAGGGATGAGATGCCACTAGTGCCGCAGGTGACTCTGGAACCATTTGATAAATGGGTTGTAGACTTTGTGGGAATTATCAATCCATCAAGTAAGCGCATTGGAACCCTCTATATTATTACAACAACTGACTACCTGACTCGGTGGGCGGAAGTTGCACTAGCCGCTGATTGTACCACTGTGACAGCAGCATGGTTGATTTTTGAGACCATTGTGACACAATTTGGGTATCCTAGAATCCTGATGAGTGACCAGGGAAGTCACTTTATCAACCGGATGGTAAAAGAGCTAACTGAGGAGCTCTAGATACAACATAAGAGGAGTACACCACACCACCCATAGGAAAATGGTACTGTTGAGGCCTTCAACAAAATTTTGGAGACAGCGCTGACCAAGGTATGTAATGATAACCGTGATGACTAGGATTTAAAAACTCCTGCATTTATATGGGCCTATCACACTACTTGCAAACGGATAACAGGCCAGACACCATTTAAGTTAGTTTATGGACAAGAGGTAGTCATGCCTATGGAGCACATTATTCCCATCTTGCATATTGCCACGGCGACGAGCATAGATGATGCAAAGGAATTAGAAGAACATGCTACACAATTGATTCAGCTTGAAGAAGATTGTTTCATCGCAGGCTTCCAGCAACAGGTTGCGAAGGATCGACAGAAGGCATGGCATGATCACCATATTAAGCACAAATAGCTTGCGACAGGAGATTTGGTGCCGTTATATGACAGTAAGTTCATAAAGCATCCAGGTAAGTTACAAATGCACTAGTTAGGTCCCTATCTTGTTCAGTCCATTAAATCTGGTGGTGCAGTTCAGTTACAACAATTAGATGGCGCAATGTTGCCAAATCTCGTTAAAGAGAGTCGCTTGAATCCTTATAGAACGGGGTCAACGATGCGCACCACATGAAGTGTAAAAAAAAAGATTTTAGTTCAGCACAGCAAGGCAAGCCCCGGGGAAGAGGTTACACAAGGTTTAAATTTGTTAGCAGTAATTGTTAGAATAATCAACCCATAGTTAGCTACCTTAGACATTAAATTAATCATTTTTGTCTTATTTTCCTAGTTTCATGATTCCACCTTATGCAAGTTGTCATTTACCTATCCATAGTGGTCAAACTTGCCTATTTTGACTCATGTAGTGCTTGGGAAACCTCAAGAAATCAATCCTCCTTTATTCCTGGCCTCCTAGGTGCCCTTCTGCTTTTTCTTCTTTATTGCCTGCTTTTTCAGTGCTTTAAGGCAATTGGGAAAGTTTGACTAGGTGAGGTTAACTAGTTTTTTGTCCTCCACATCCTCCACTCTTTTCTCCTATGAAAAGCATGTATGAGTTGTCCTTCCATCACCTTTTATCTTGCCTAAGTTCTTTTTCCAATTCGTGAGCTCCTTAGCTGATTTGGAAACTACTTTATGCACCTATGGGGGAATTGCTTAATTTTAGTAAGCCTGCTTTTGACTAGATTCGAATTGCCTCCTCATGCATTCAAATCCCTTATGTAATTATTTAATGCAGAAACCTATCATGTTACAAGGTTGGCTATTGTACACTGAGTTAATACAATTTAGTGTTCAGCTCCATATTCAGTCTCTTTTGTAAGTGATTTTGCATGTACAATTGATAATTGTTGTGAGTAAAATTGTTCTATCACGGGGTTCAATTTCCACATGGTATCAAATCCATTGTAGATAAATTTCTCTCCTTCAATTTTGTTTTGCAGGTTCGACATCAGTGACTGGGAGCCTTCTACTGACAACCGGGACAATTTCTGAGCTATGGATCAATCTCAGAAGATCATCTTGACTCCCTTCAATTTCTTTGAATGGAAAGCAGAGATGGAGACACTATTGAGAGTGAAAGGCCTCTACAGGGTGACTATGGCAACAGAAGCAGAGCCCAATACAGCTACAGAGAAGATAAAATGGCACAACAGGAAGGATGAGGCCTATGGTCTCTTGTGTCTGAGTATTTCCAGAGACCTCCTTTTCCATCTTGATGGATTGACATCGCCGGATGAAGTATGGGAGAAGATTTCTTATATTTTTGGAAATACAAGTGAAATGAGGGGACATCAAATCAAAAATGAACTGACCTCCCTGAGTCCAAATAGCTTTGAATCCCTGCAACTCTATTTCTCCAAGTTCAAAGCACTTGTTTTGCAGCTAAAACAATGTGGGATCAAAAAGAAGGATTATCAGCTGGTCTTGGACATACTCTCGAAGCTTGGCCCTGACTATTCAGTGTTTGTTTCGACCTTCTATGCCACAAAGTTGACAGCTCGAACCTGGAAGATGCCTAGCCTTGCAGATTTCATGGAATCTCTCACACAAGAACAAGACAAACTGGTGATGATGGGCACCATCAAACCATCCAAAGACCAAGCTCTGGTTGTTGGAGATTCGAGGGTGGAATCAAAAAGAAAAAAGAAATATAAAAAGCCACCTGAGCAAAAGAGAGACAAGAACAAGTCTCCAGAGGAGCCACAAGGTTCCAAGAAGAACTACTAGAAGAAGAAAAACAAAGGAGAAATGAGCAAGTGCGCATACTGCAATAAGGGAAATCACAATGAAAGCTCTTGTATGAAGAAGCAAATAGACATGCTGACCCAACTCCTGGAGAAGAATGGCATCTCCCTTCCAGACAGCTCAAAGAAGAGAGAAGGAGGATCAAGTTCAGAAGACAAAGAGAGAGTTCATGCATTGGTTGCTGGCACATCAAGCTCACCTAGTTTCATCATTGATTCTGGAGCTTCAAGACATATGGTTTCGACCAAGGAGGCATTCTCCTCACTTGAAATGTCGAAAGGTCCACCAATAGTACTGGGAGATGACTCTCTCACTGAAAGTTTGGGCAAAGGGAGGATTGATCTTGATCATGGTTAGTTTAGTAATGTGTTGTATGTTCCTGGTCTTGCCTCCAACCTCTTATCAGTGTATCAGATGACTCACACTGGGTCTCCAAAGAAGGTCATATTCTCCCCTAATGAAGTTGAGATCACAGAGATCTCAAGTGGTAAAGTCATTGCAAAAGGAGTTGCAAATCATACTCAGAAGGTATACATGTTCTCACACTTCCTACCCTACTCAAACCCCTCTGCTCTTCTGATTCATGCTAATGAAGCAAGCAAACTTTGGCATGAAATATTTGGCCACCTAAATTACAAGTATCTTTATTATCTTAGTGAAAAAGAGATGGTCATAGGGTTACCAAAGATAAAATTTTCCAAAGGAGTCTGCCAAGGTTGTATCCTAGCAAAACACCCAGAGCATAAATTTGAGAGAGCTAGTCATGAGAGAACCTCTGCACCCCTCGAGTTGATCGACAGTGATGTTGCTGGCCCATTCCCTCATATTTCCATGAGTCAGGCCAAATATGCATTGACTTTCATAGATGCCTTTTCCAGGTATTGCTGGGTTTACTTCCTGAAACACAAGTCTGAAGTTTTTGGCCTCTTCAAAGTCTTTAAGGCTTTGGTTGAAAACCAGTATGGGAGGAAACTCAAGGTCCTCAGATCTGACAATGGTGGTGAGTATGTCAAGTCTGAGTTTATTCAATATTGTGCAGATGCAGGTATTCATATGCAGCATTCTATCCTTTACACACCACAACAAAATGGTGTTGCTGAGAGGAAGAACAGATCACTGAAGGAGATGGCAACATGCATGATGGAGGCCAAAACTTTGCCACCAAAGTACTGGGCCGAAGCTATCAACTATGCAGCCTATATCCAGAATAGGGTGCCTCATAAATATCTTGATGGTATGACTCCTTTCGAAGCATGGAGTGGGCACAAGCCAGATGTGACCCATTTCAGGATTTTTGGCTCAAGGGCTTGGGCTAGAATTCCAACAGAAAAGAGAAAGGCTTTGCAGCCCCAAAGCCAAGAGTGCCTATTTGTTGGGTACTATAAATATTAAAAAGGGTACAAGCTGATAAATTTGAGCACAAACAAAGCCTTCATTGAAAGGTGTGTTTAGTTTCAAGAAGAACCCCTAGCAGCAGTGGAAGTGGGAGAAGCCTCTTCACCACCAGAACCTCTGAAAGTAAGTGAAGAGATTGTTGAACATGCTGATTCTGATATGTCTGATATTGATAAGTTTATTGCAGATCCTAAAATCCCTACAAGGAAAAAATGGGCAGCCAAGACACTTCATGCAGCAGGAGAGCTAGTTGGGAATCCCAATGACCCTCGGAGGACTAGATCTCAATTTGAGAGTGGTCTGTGCATGAAGGATCCTATGTTTGCTGAGAAATGATATCTGATGGTGGAATCAGATAATTAGACATATGAATATTCATCAGGAGATACAAGATGGAAAGCAGCCATGAAGGAAGAGTTCAACTCACTCCAGAAGAGCAACACTTGGGAGCTAGTGGATCTTCCCCCAGGGAGGAAGCTAGTTCAGTGTAAGTGGGTGTACAAGAACAAATTTGCTGTTGATGGTTCACCTCTGAAGTACAAGGCCAGATTGGTAGCCAAGGGCTACTCATAGTTTCATGGCATAGATTACAATGAGACCTTTGCACCAGTGGCAAAGATGGACTCCATCAGGCTATCCTTAGCCATTGCAGCTTCAAAGCAATGGGAGGTACATCACATGGATGTAAAGTGCACCTTCCTGAATGGAGATATCACTAAAGAGATATACATGCATCAGCTTCAAGTATTTGCTACTAACCCATATCTTGTGTGCAGGTTGAGAAATTCATTGTATGGGCTAAAGCAAGCCCCCAGGGCTTGGTATGCCAAGATTGATAGCTTCTTGCTATCACTGAATTTTGTTTGGTGCAAATCAGATCCAAATGTCTATTTGAATTTAATTAATGGTTCATTAATGATCATTGTGTTATATGTTGATGACCTTCTCATTACATGAAGCTCAAAGGATGAGATTGCTTCCTTGAAGGGTGCAATGAACCAAGCCTTCTCCATGATAGATTTGGGGCTCTTAAGCCAATTCTTGGGGCTTGATATTGCTCAAACCAAAGCTAGAATCAAGGTGCACCAGTCCAAGTATGCCTTGTATTTTCTGAACAAATTCAAAATGAAGGATTTCAAGCCAAGACTCCTTTCCTTTCAGGAGTGAAGCTGGAAGAAGCTGATTTTTCACCGATGGTAAACAATACACTGTATAGGCAATTGATTGGATGTTTGTTGTATCTTACACATAATAGACCTGATATTTATTATGTAGTAAGTGTGGATTCTAGATACATGGATCAGCCTCATGAGATCCATTGGAAGGCAGCCAAAAGGATCCTTAACTTTGTTCAGGGAACAAGGACACATGGGATCTTCTATAAAGCAAAATCTGATCTTGATTTGATTGGGTTTACTGACAGTGGTTGGGCAGGTGATAGTAAAGACAGAAAGTCCACATCAGGATATGTGTTCATGCTTGTAGAAGGGCCAATCAGCTGGTCAAGCAAGAAACAGAGTGCCATTGCACTCTCATCTACAGAAGCAGAGTACAGAGGAGTTGTAAATGCAGCAACTCAATGTTTATGGTTGCAGGGGTTACTTGGAGAGTGTGGCTTCGAATCAGAGTACTCAACTACCATCTACTATGATAACCAGAGTACCATTCGAATATGCAATGATCCAGTTCAGAAGCAGAGAACCAAACACATTGAGATCCATATGCACTACATCAGAGAGCTTGTGCATGATGGCACCATTCACCTAGTCTTATGTTCATCTTCAGAACAAGTAGCTGATATCTTCACCAAAGAATTTTGTGAGAAGACCTTCAGCAATCTCAAATCACTACTGGGGATTTCTGATCATGCTATGAAGCATGAGTGAAGACAATATTTCCAAATTTTGTTTTACAGTGCGTGTTTAAGGGAGGATTTTCCCATGTGGTTTATTTCCTCTTTCCTTGTTTAAATGGACATGCAGTATATAAAGGGTGACTAAGACTTGTTGCTAGGCCCTATAATTTTCTGATATATTACTCATAAGTCAGGATTAAGGGGGGGTGTTAGAATAATCAACCCATAGTTAGCTACCTTAGACATTAAATTAATCATTTTCGTCTTATTTTCCTAGTTTCATGATTCCACCTTATGCAAGTTGTCATTTGCCTATCCATAGTGGTAAAACTTGCCTATTTTGACTCATGTAGCACTTGGGAAACCTCAAGGAATCAATTTTTCTTTATTCCTGGCCTCATAGGCACCCTTCGGCTTTTTCTTCTTTATTGCCTGCTTTTTCGGTGCTTTAAGGCAATTGGGAAAGTTTGACTAGGTGAGGTTAACTAGTTTTTTGTCCTCCACATCCTCCACTCTTTTCTCCTAAGAAAAGCATGTATGAGTTGTCCTTCCATCACCTTTTATATTGCCTAAGTTCTTTTTCCAATTCGTGAGCTCCTTAGCTGATTTGGAAACTACTTTATGCACCTATGGGGGAATTGCTTAATTTTAGTAAGCCTACTTTTGACTAGATTCGAATTGCCTCCTCATGCATTCGAATCCCTTATGTAATTATTTAATGCAGCAACCTATCATGTTACAAGGTTGGCTATTGTACACTGAGTTAATATAGTTTAGTGTTCAGCTCCATATTCAGTCTCTTTTGTGAGTGATTTTGCATGTACAATTGATAATTGTTGTGAGTAAAATTGTTCTATCACTGGGTTCAATTTACACAGTAAGTGGTTGACCATTTTCAATAGTTGCAGGGATGTGGGGTGGTCAAATCAAGTAATAAATGTAGGTAGTTAAACCAGTTGGTTGGCGGCGCTTGTTGAAGTGACCTGCATTAATGGGTGATCCGACCATTAGAAGAATAAGATCATCGATAGATTGGGCATCATTAATATCCAATTTAGCAATAATGGTGAAGTTATATTTGGTAATGATGAATTTGGGTTGGAAGTGGCTATAAAACACCTCGAGGGATGCATAAGATGGCATTCTTTAGTTGCAGGAGTAGAAGTAGCAAGTGAATTCTGTGAAGAGTGTTGAGTGAAGTGCAGTTTGAGTTGTTGATTGTATTTTCAGGTTTTAAGGGGTAAGGGATGCTGAGCGGCCTTGACGCTATTGAAATTTATAGTGATTACAAGTCCCCTATTCGGCCCATGGATGTGGAAGAATAAATCATGAGTATGTCAGTGGGTTCGTCGTCTATTCCTAAGCGGAAACAATAGACTCAGAGACCTAGTCCTATGCCACTAGAGAAGAGGCAAACTCGCACGTTTGTGAGAATGCGGGGAGAAGGAACTACACAGACTAAGCCATCAATCTTAGGAGTTGTTTAGTCTGTGGCATCTCGAGGTGTCTCGGTTCATGATATTTTGGGATATGTCACTCCTACGCATCCAGGAGCCAAGCCACAGTAGTTGTCGAAGAATCAGAAGTACTCGCCCAAGTTGCCAGTGCTGCCGAAAGGGATGACGTGCTCGGTCGATATCATCCATACGTTGATCAGGCTCAAGTTTGACAATCATGACCTTATCTTACTCAAAGATGTTTGGGACGAGCCATATGAATCTGTCCCCATGGCTCTTGGTGGCCCCATTTAGCGAATTTTGAAACCTTGGGCCAGTGGGTTAGACAAGTCTAGGTTGTTGGGGCCCATCAATATGCCCCATTTCGACCACTTGAATGAAGCACATGCATGTGTCAAGCAATTGTTGGCATGTTTCCATGGAGGGAAAATTTGGCTGAATACGCCAATCTCAGTTACAGTTGACTTGATTGCGAGCATTACTGGTTTGTCAAAGGCTGGGGAGGACCTGACGCAGTATATTCATGGAAGAGATACGGAGAAGAGACTTGCCAAGCAACTGAAGGAGAATTTTGGTTTGCAACGGGATGGTCGTGCTTATCGTATTGACAGTATTAAATCACAGGCGGTGCACATTGGTTCAAGAATTTTTGCAAGTAAGGTTGTTTGTAGCAATTGACCAGTCCAATGCAATTCGGGTGTTGTCACCTGTTTCCAGAAATGTTTTGAGGGGGTATAAATGAATTGGTCTCTATTTTTGTTAAATCAGTTGCTTGAAGATGCGCTTTCTGCTTAGACTGAGCGGACCTTTTCCTATAGTTGGCTATTGATTCTTATCGCTCTCGTTTCTTGGATGGAACTTGAAGAATACCAACCAATGGTGGTTGAGGCAGTCAAGGTTCACCGCGGTGCCCGCTATTAGAACCTATGGTGGGTCGAAGAGCCCAGTCGACAAGAAGACTATGCCATTCATTTCTGGGTCTATTGGGAAACACTGCAAGCTTCCACCATCATCATTCCTAGAGTTTCTCCCTACTCCATGGTAAAGCATCAGTGGATCCTTCGGTTTGCTATTGGACCCCACTCCATTCATATTCAGGACAGGCGGGACCTTGATCGGCAGTGGCTACCATTGCCTTATAAAGTCACCATGAAATATTTGGATACTATTGTACAAGACTGCCCAGGGTTCTGGTGCATCCTAGTAAGTCAGGAGGAGTTAGCTATGAAGTTTCCCCCAAATGTCCCTGAAGAACCTTCCCCGCAGGAATTGAGCACCCATGAATCCGACAATGAATCATCGACGGATCCTGAAGATGCAGAACAACGTAAGCGGGAGGATACTCGCACCAAATGGCATTAGGAGTACAAGGTGGGAAGTGGTACCAAATTGGGGATGGAAGACTAGCTGCAATGACTTATTAAAGCCATCACAGATTCATCTATGGCTGTGACTACAACGATCTGTGAATCCAACCATGAAGAATTTGGCGTGGTAATAGATAGACTAGAGTCCATTTTTTATATTATTTCCAAATAGACATCAGCAAGACCTATGCTATAGGACAACCCGTTGATCAACACTAAGCCCCGAGCTAAGAATGTGCAAGTTCCCCCGACTGCAATTAACGCCGACAATGAATATGTTCACCAACAGCTGTACCCAATCCAGAGTGTGACTTTGGATCTGAATAAACTGTTAGCTATAGCATTGGTTGAGTTACAGCATGGCGTCACATTGGAATTGGTGGCATGGAAAGAATATTTGACTGAGGGCTATGTACAGTCCTGAAATACCACTAAGAAGCTGCAAAAGGAAGAAGAGGAGCTGCACTAGGTCCACATGCAGTTGGCAGAGGAGAAGTTACAAGAAATCAACCAGTTGAAGGCGACACAGGCCAAGTTGCAGCAGAAAGTTGTTGAAGAGATTACTAACCTCAAGAAGGCACAAGACCAACTGGTTGTTGAACAGGTGCAACTATGTGCCCGGTGCAACCAAGTCAGGCAGGTTATTTCTAATGCTTGCTAGAACATTTTTTACAACACCACAGGGCTCACCCCAGTCAAAAATGCCAAGCGATTGGGGCAAACTCTGGTTCAACTTTAGGATAATAACTTGCTGCTCTAGGCACAAGTACAACCCACAACACCATCGAAGCAAGTTGCGTAGTGCAAGACCTCCATTGAATAAATTTCCACTTAGTTTGGCACCACGGATAAAAATGATAAAACTATTATGGAGGAGACCACGTATTTTTGGCAAAGTATTGTTCAGGATGAGAAACTTGATCAACTAACTGCGCAGGAGCAAGAGGTGGAGGGGCAGTTGACAACCCTGAAGACATCGATGAAGGCCATGCCACTGATGGTGCAGATCACCTAGGCCACAGAACTGAAGGATCTATAGTAGTGAGCTTCCCGTGCACAAGAACACCAACAAAAGCACCACGAGCAGCTCGATGAATTCCAAGAAAACGGTAGCCAGTTGGTTGTTAAGGTCGTCTCCATGCTCCAGGATGTTTAAGAGAATCGAAAAATGGTCGACAACAAGGCTAGTGAGGAGCACCCCATCTAGAAAACTTTGACTAATTGTCAGAGTATCACCAGTAAAGTCTAGCTTTAGAATTAGGAAATTGAGCAACAATTTGAAGATTTTAAGGACAAGAATTCGGCACACACCCTGTCAACTTGACGTAGCTCGAAGGCGAGCCAAAAAATTGTGTTGGGGGCCTATTGGCAAGGGGTTTTGGGGTAAGTGAGTTGTGCAGTTTCCCAATAGCTGCGCAAGCTCACGCGATACCATGCAAGGGCAGATCGACATGATAAGCGGAAGAATAACACTTTTTGAATATTTTATGTATATTTTGACCAATTTTTGTTGCAATAGGTCAGTAGCGGTTAGAATTCAGTCAGTAGTGGACTCTCAATGTAAAGGTTTAAGGCTATTTATAGATCTATTTTGAGGATATCTAGGGGGTGATAGTGCGTGATTGTATGGGATAAGATCTGGTGCGATCAATTTTATGGAGAATTTTCTGTCTTAATTGTGATTTTATCCAGGTTTCTTCCTGATGTATGAAGTCTTCATTTTTGGAGAATAATTGTGTAATGTTGTACATTTGTGCAAGGTTAATATGATGCGATGAGTATGGCTCAATTATTGTATTTTTTTATAGATCTGTTATGATGCTGCAACTTTTTTTTGTTACAATGGCATAACATAGATGTGATTCAGTCTCTTTCTGCTATATTGATGCGATCTGTTGCTTTTATGTCGATGCAATCTATGTTTCTGTAAATGTTCGATGCGTTGTGAGTAATGATGTTCTTTGAATAATGCTGTGATATTAGGATACTATGTGAGGATGTGATGATTGCATAAGTTATGGTGTCCCTCCATTCGATCCCCATATCCTCCTTTCTCACTGTTGAAAACTTGGTTCCGACAGCTCTCCCTTGAACACCTTGGGTGAGATCCATCTGCTCTGCAGATGTTGCTGGGTAGGGTAAAACCTGTCTGGGCCAGTACTCAGGGAGTTTTCGTTGGAGGGCATCGATAGAGAGGGAACCCCTATCGACAAAGCTTTGTTGGTGGGATTCGCCAACAAACCCAGCCTATTCCACCAAGTGGCCAGTAAAACACTCATTTATCAACCTCCTTAAGCTGTTGTCTCATTTTTCATTTATTAATTAATAAAATATTCAGCAATTACATGCAATTATCCTTGACCTCACTTGGTCATTTATTTACAAACTTTATAATAAAATTATAACATAATGTCTCCTAAAACATAAAAAGTTTTTGCAAATTTGGGGTATGTGGCATGCATGGGCAGAGAAGTCGAACCCCAACAGTATCTTTAAAAATCAAAGTATTTGTATAAGCTTGATGAAGCTTTTGTATTTATGTGCATCCACATCTATAGGGAACTCATGTTCCATATTGATGGACTGAAAAATGCAAAACAATTATTGGATAAGCCTGAATCCTTGTTTGGCAAGTAGGATGAGCTAAGAGGCCATATTTAGGAGAATGAGCGGGTAGCACTACAACCCATTAACTTTGAAACTATACAACAAATTTTCTCAAGATTCAAATCATTGGTCATGCAATGAAAGCAATGTGGGATTGAGAATAAGGATGAGCAATTGGTGCTCTCCATTCTGAACAAACTTGGCCCAAAATTCCCAGTGTGTTTGTATCTACCTTTCACTCTGGGATATTGACTAATCCTAATTGGAAAATGCCATCCCTTGATTCATTCTCAAAGTCTCTAATATAGGAACAATACAAGATGATACATATGGGAGCTCTTACAACCTCTCCAAATGAATCTGTCTTAGCTAGTGAGACAAGGAATGTGCAAGAAAGGAGGATGAAGAAAGGAAAAGAAAAAAGGAACACTAAATTCAAACCTAAGGAAGAGTTTGATCCAACAAATGAATCCTCGGGCTCTAAGAAGGACAAACGTCCTAGGTTTGACAAAGGAAAGTTCTCTTACTGTAAGAAAGGAAACCATACAGAGAAATATTGTATGAAGAAGACCACAGATCATATGACAAAACTCTTTGGGAAGCACGATATTTCCCTCCCTGAAGGAACAAGGAAGGGTGACTCTGGAGACAAGACTGAAAATGATGATGAGAGATTCCATGCACTGAAGGATGGTTTTTCAAAATCACATGCCTTTCTCATTAATTCGGTAGCCTCCAATAACATTCATCAAAAGAATCATCTCTTCATTACAACATATTGATGGTCTGAGTATTCACATGGGTGATGACACTCAAATCCAAGCTAAAGGAAAGGGTTCAATCAAGTTAGAGCATGGAGTGTTCAAGAATGTCCTCTATGTACCCTTCTTAGTTGAAAATTGTGTATCTGTATACGAGATGACACAAACTAGCCCACCAAAACGAGTGGTATTTGGTCTTGATTCGATGAAGATATTAGATAACTCAACTGGGAAGCTTATAATGAAAGGTGTTGCAAACCATGCCTCCAAGGCATATGAATTCTCACACTTTTTTCCATACTAAGATCCAATCCCATCTTAGCTGCCACTTGAAAGGGAAGGTAAATTCATCCTACCTAAACCTTTTACATATGATAATGTTTCCATTAATATTTCAAATTAAGAATCTTAAACAAAGGACAAATTTGAATCAGTTTATGCAATTGAAGATGAATTTCAATCGGATCCAAATTCATATCCAGTCTCTACTCCCAATCCTAGGCCTAAGTGGGGTCAAAAGTTTATTGAGGCAGATAGGAACATGACTAGAGAATCATTTGACATGAGAAGAAAAATATCCCAATTTCAAAAAGAGAAACTTTTACTATGTCAAGCAAATTCAATTCTCCCAGAGAGGTGCTACAAAATCCCAAAGAGATGCTTCATGATGGTAAGGTTTGATCAGCAATTCTACTCACTGAAGAACAAATTGGATCATATCACTCTTCCTCCAGAAAGAAGAGACAAGGCTAACATTACTTCTCCTATCTATCATAGTATTGGAAGAATATGGAGATGTTCAAATGCATAGTACAAAGAAACTAGTGCACACAAGAATGATCACACTGCATTACTACTCTACAAAGATGTAGATTGCAGATATATTTTAACAAGTTTTTAATTCAAGAATAGTTTTTCTCTTGATATGAAAGCTTGATCCCAGTTTTTCCTACTTATTTTAAGGGGGGGGGGGGGTTTCCCATGATGTTTTCCCCATTTCCTTGTTTGTTAAGAAATCATTTTTATTCATTTAGATTGTATGGGTGAGATTTGTCCTTAGTTGTCAGGGCCCGTGTTTTCCAAAGTTAGGATTAAAGCCGGGGGGTGTTAGGATTAATTAATTCTCCCTTTGTCCACATAATCTATTTGTCCATTTTCCTATCTTATGAGGTCTTCGTCACCTCACTAGTGCATGGGGAACACAACTAGGGTCCACCTACCACTCAGTGCACCTGTTTGCATGCGTTTAGGTCTAGAGTCATTCCACATTGGTAGATTCAAATGCTATCTTAAGCATTCAAATTCTCTTATTTATATTACCATTGTATTACATATTTCATATGTAGGTGGTTCACTCAGTTAACTTGTTACATAGCATGATCGTTCGTAGGATATTAAAGAATATCCCTAATTTCACTAAATATTGCAAAATTCCTCCTAAAATAGTATTATTGAACCCCCCCTCCCAATATACCTCTCCAATTAAGAAAACCCCTATTTTCACCAAATAATTGTAGGTATCCATTTTTATCAACCCATTTTTAATACCCCCTTTATATCATATTATCATGTTGTAACAAATAGGATCCCTAACGCATCTTAGTATAAGTAAACAAGGCATTAAATAAAATAATAGTATAATGCTAATAATGATCCCACTTGGATTGCACAGTATACTAATCAATTTGTAGCATTGGATAGTGGAAGACCCAATGGAAAACTAAAGAGGAAGGAAAAAATGTGTAAAATGAAACTCAGTCAAGAGATCAATGTAACAAAGAGTGTAAAATACCAATAGTCCAATAGTCAGTTCAATGCTTAGAAAATATGAGAATTGTAGATGTTTCACACCACAACTTGTCAATCAACCAATTTTATATCATGTAAATACAAGTAGCCACAGAGAGATCATGTTTTGTATAAGCTTAATGAATTAAACTCCATAAAAATGAAAAATTTAAATCCTTTCATGGATGGACTTCCCTACATTTCAGTGTATTTTATTTATTGAGACGATATGTGAACAAACACTTGATTTTCACTAAGAATAAACTACAACAAAGAAATAGAATTGATTCATGGGGAAAATGTATTAAGAAAATTTTAAACATGTTTAAAAAATTGGAACAAACAATTGACAAAAATTTATGTCCTAATGAAATATTTCTTATCCATTATGCTAAATTTCATCTACCTTAATTGACCATATTGTATACAATCACTTTCTACATTTAACTTTACTTAACATTACATAAAAATGATTTTAATATAAATATTTTAAAAACAATATCATAAAACAAATATTAAAAAAATTCTATTTGACGTGCAAACACACACACACACACACAAATATATATTCCAAAGAGAAAAAAACTTTTATTTATTGAATAAACGTGAACTGCTCTAATGAGCTTACATAAAGTTCAGTCTTTGAGGCTTCCATCACACATAAGAGAAATTGTTTTTCTTTTGTCCTAAGAAACATTTCATCGATTGCCTCTTGTTTTTTGTCCTTATATTCTTACTATTGATTCACCTTTCTATCTCTTGAAATACTGAATTTAGATTGATTCATAGTATAGGGATGAAATCCCATTTGAGGTTTCTTCAATTTCCATCATCCCTGGCTGAAAAGCGAGATCCTGTTTTGAAAGAGTGTCTAATTCTACATTCATTTCTTTGTATATGTGAGAGACTACTATTCCCCCGAACTGATCCTTCAAAATCTGAATTTCACCTAGTAGATGATGTAGATGTGGTGCTCTGATTTTTTTTCCAGTTGCCCAATCTATAACCATTTTTCGTATCCCCATATATCTGTATGTTCTGAATTTGTTTGCTTTTTTTCATTTTCAACACTGCCCATAAAGCTACGATATCCGCCTTATTTTTAGTTGCTTGACCAAGAGAATATTTTATACAAAGTTTTATTTTTGTTGATAAATGAAGGATTTCTCCAGATCCTCCCAGAGGAGGCTCACTTTGACTCACCCCATCAAAACAATCCCAAGGTATCCCCCTGTTTATGACTGGTTCTATAATAGTTCTTCTCTTGACTGGAACTAAGATGAGTTTGTGCTCCTGAATCTTATTTAAAATTCAAAGCGATGGTAAGGTCAGGAGATACCCACATATTTTTTAAAATGGTTATGTTTCATGCATCCCAAATGTTATACACGAAAAGAATTGGAAAAGCTTCATAACAACATATCGCTTCATCCTGCCACCATGCTTGCATGTGTTGTTCCAGCCTTGCATTAGATCTTTCACGAGCTCCATTGTTTGAGAGATTCTGTGTCACACTTGTCCATACGCTTCCTACATATGGACACAAAGTGAACAAGTGTAAGTTTGTTTCTTCTTTCATCTTGGAAAGACAACAAAATACTGGGCCCTCAAAACCTCTCTTCTTCAACATTTCCCAAGTTAATAATTTGTTGGATAATTCTAGCCACATCATGATAATGGTATTTAGTGGACTTTGAATTTTCCATAACCTACACCACCACCATTTTTTCATCGATTCAACCTGCTCTCCAATCGCCACTTCATATCCACGATTTGTTGTATATTGCTTTGTTTTTGAATTTTTGGTCCAAATGAGTTTATCTAATTCAGATCTTAGGTGAACATATTTGGAGACTAGTATGTTGATGAGCCTATTCCACTCTACAGCAAGTTCCCCAGTTAAACTGAGTTCCTGCGAATTTTACTAACTTCTCTTGCCCCTTGACAAATATTGTGTGTGCACATCTACTAAAGTAGTTATTCTCTGATTCCTTAGATGTTGGACTAACTGAGGTGACAATTTTCCCCTGCAACTGCCCATGAGTGTTCCCCTTGTATTACCCTTTCTTCATCACCTATCCTCAAGGCCGTCCAATTTCCAATTAGAGGAAAATACAAAACTAACACTTTCCATCCAATTGGGCCATTCTTATGACTTTTGACTAGATTCCTAGTCCAGTTTGTTATAACGGATCCTGAGCAATATTTTGTTAACATGACCCTTCCCCATAGTGAGTCCAAATTCTAGATTAGTCTCCACAAATTTTTGGTTGCTAAGGATTTACAGAACAAGTCAAGGTTTTTGATTCCCCAACCTCCTAAATCCTTTGGAATAGCAATGACACTCCATTTTACCAAAGGGATTCCTTCTGTTTGTTTGTTTGTTGTCCATAGAGAAAAATTTCTTTCTATTTTTTATCAGGATCCCCTTAGGTATATAGGATATTGATTCCCAGTATACAGGTCTACTCTACAAAATAGCCTTCAAGAGCACTAATATTCTTGCTCTTGAAAGAAAAAAATTGGCCTAGATAGTGATTCTATCTCTCTATTTTTTTATATAACCAAACCCAATCCTGATAAGAGTAACTATTGGGATTTAGAAAGAAACCTAGGTATTTGAAGCCTACTTCAAAAGATGTAATATTAAAAGGAACGATCTCCCTTTCTCTCTGGATCATATCTACCAAGAACTTATTATGTATTAAGTTGGAATTTTCCATGTTTACTACCATTGCTATGGAATTTTTATATTTGTCAATCAGCGAGGAAAAATACTCAATATTTATAATGGTTCCTTCTCCAAATACTAAAACATCATCCACAAAGAGGGTCTGGGTGAATTCTTCAATGCTAGAAACTTTAATTCCTTTTATCATCTTGTTTTCCTTTTCATTGTGTATTGTCCTACTTAGTGCTTATGTAGCTAATAGAAAGATGAAGGGAGAGAGGGGACATCCTTGCCTTAAACCTCTTGAGGAATGGAATAAATTGGATGGAGGTCCATTTATTAAAACAATAAAATAGGTGGATTGCAAACATCCCATAATCCATTCCACTACTTCCAGAGCTACTCCAATTTTGATCAGTAGCAGCCTAACAAAAATACAGCCTACCCGATCATAAGCTTTGGATAAATCCAGTTTTAAAGCAAAGGCTCTCTGTTTGTCCTTTCTAATCATATGTATTTATTCCTGTGTAAATGACACAGCATCATGAATTTTCCTATTATAGAGAAAACCAAACTACTCTTCAGAGATGATTTCACTTAGGATTGGTTTAATCCTTAAGGCTATGAATTTGGCTCTTATTTTGTATATCATGTTACAACATGATATTGGTCTAAAATCATCAAAGGACTGAGCTTTTTCTTCTTTGGAATTATTGTCAGAAAGGTAGAGTTTAAACTTCCCAAGACCTTGCATGATCTTTGGGATTCTTTGACTACCTCGAGGATATCATTATTCAGTTTTTCATAGAAGCCAAGATAAAATTCCACTGTAAAGCCATCAGGCCCATGGATTTTCCCTTTTTGAAAGGTATGTAGGATATGTTTTATCTCTTCCTCATAAATTTCCTTGGTAAGTTCTTCATTCATTTCCTTAGTTATCATCCTTGGGAAAATCACTAATACTTCCAAAATTTCTAGAATTGGACATCCTTATAGTTCTTTGAATATGTTCTGAAAGAAGTCCACCCCTGTTTCTACTTTGTCCTCAAAGGATCTTACCATATTCCCTTGCCTATTTCTGATCTCAAAAATAGTGTTTATGTTCTTTCTGTGGGAGGAAACCTGTGAAAAAATTTGGTGTTCTTGTCTCCCACCTCAAGCCACAAGGAGATGCTTTTTAAATGCATCAGTTTCTCTTCCTTTAAAAGCAGAGAATTCTTCTTACATTCCATATTTTTTAACAATTTTGTCTCCTCTATACTAAAAACCCCTCTCTCATTTTTCTGGAATAAATCCTCTTTCTTTTTTTCTACCTCCTTCAACTCCACCTGAGAGAAATGTTGGTGTTTCTCATTCCACTCTTTTGCAATTTTCTTTTCCCTTGTTGAATTTTCTGTGAAATGTTGCATTACAAAATGATTTTGGGAACTCCTTAAGGGTTTCCAAGTGATTTTAATTTGTGCTCTGTACTCATTCTCTTCCAACCACAATGGGTTGAATTTTAAAAGAGCTGGAGGTTTTTGATATGGAAGTCTCACTATTAGTGAAACTGTTCTGTGATCAGAATCCCCCCCGTTTCTATTGTAGACCTTAGAGTTAGGTTTACATTGAGTAGGTTTTCTCCTACCAAGAAACGATCTAGTATTTTAGAGATGTCTTGGTCTCCTCCCCTTTTATTTCTTCATGTGGGTTCCAATTTCAAAGGAAATACATCCACCAGTTTCCTTTTTTCGACGAAATCTAAGAAAAAATTACCCAGAGCGTCTTTCCTGGAATTTTCACCTCACACTTTTCCCATTATGAGGGTTAAATTTAAATCCCTGCCTAAAATCACTTTTTCTTTCTCCATTTCTCTTGTGTGCCTGATTTTTTCCCAAAATATTTTTGGTTGTAGAATGACCCATACACATTCAGAATTGTAAATTCTGTCTCTGTCTCCCCATCTATGAGTTTTGTTTCTAATGTTGAATCGTGTTTAATTATTTCAATTCGATGCAAGACTGGGCTCCAAGTTGTCACGATTCCTCCCAAATTTCCATCAGCATCAATACTATCCATCTCCCAGTATTTGACAATCTCTTTAACTATTTCCTAGACCATCAATGTTGTAGGTTTTAGGTTGTTGATCAACCTTTTCAGGGAGATTTTTTTTAGCCCCCCTCTAGCCCTCATGCATTGTATGAGAGTAGATACATCAGGAACCCCCTCCTTGGGACGACACTCTAAGAGCCCATTTAATTGTTGCTCGTTTACCATATTTGATGTCTAAGGCTGCTTCCACTTGAGCCTTTGATAGAAGAGACTTTGTTCTTGATTGTGGTTTCTGAATTTTGTTTAGAGCCAATTCGCCCAAGGAAACTACCTCTTCCAAAATTGAATAACTTCTTGATCTAAGATAATAATATCTTTTAACCTCCACCCTTTTGCATGTATTTTTTGCATTAATGACATTCAAATTTCGCTCCTTTAATGGTGAAACGATAATTTTTTGCGAATTAAGGGAATATAAAGGAGAGGTCTTGTTATTACCTTTTCCCTTTCATGGTGAAAATCATCTGAAGCCTCTGCATTATCTATACATTGGTCGAGTTGAATTTCCATTCGCTCGGATTCACCATATTTTTCCTAGGCTTCGAGTGCCATTGAAACAGTCGCTTTCACTTTGTTCTCACCACCCTTCAAAGGACTTAGCTCATCGTGTACTTCCGTTGACATTGTCATTTTACATTTATCCTCGTCACCCTGCATTATTCTTGGCTTGACGCATGCTTCAGCTGACCTTGGCTCTTTCCCTCCGTCCTCGCCACCCTACATTAATCTTAACTGGTCGAGCGCTGAATCTATGGACGAGGGCCCTACTCTTCTGCAAGTGAAACATATAAACAAGATCTTCCAATAGTCTAGCTGCTGCCACCAAACACTACCATGCGTAACAATTTTAAGTTATTCATACAAATCATCTCTCATATCCATCTCGACCAATATTCAGGCGCATCCGCGATCTATATTCTCCTCCCAATTTTCCTCAATGGCTATGAAGTTTCCTAATTTATTCCCTATAGCTTCAAAGAGCTTTGGTAGCCAAAATACCATAGGAAGGTCTAACAAAATGACCCATATATTCTGAATGTTGTGTGGTGATCTAAAAGCATTGAAATCTACTGACCACTTCCTTAGAATCAGCCCCGATGGTCCCCAATTCCAATTCCTCTCCAACAATTTGGTGTTGTCCTTCATGCTATGCATTTTTAGTAGGAACCAGCCTTTTGGAATGATCTATAAAATTGGTTCGTATCCTAAGATGCAACGCTAGTTCTCCTGAATCCACTGCTCCAATGAAGCTCTGGTCGTCACCTTGCCACATAACCGTCTGACCAGAGCGAGGTTAAGGTAGTCAGGTATCAGCTCCAGACTTATATCCTTTCTAAGTATCATTTCCAAGCTGGCTTTCTTTGACCACATCCCTCTTTGTTTCCTTGGCATATCTAACGGTGCCTTCAGATGTACATCCTCCCTCCTAATGTCAACCTTATCATTGTTGGTTGTGGGAACCGTTAGTGGAGAAGCACTAGAAAGTAATTCCTCATGCACCATGGTTGTCGAATGTGTGGATCGTACCTCCTTGTCTGAGCAAAAACCCAAAAAATCACCGCTCTCCTCTTCGTAATCCACCTCTTTGCTATACATATTTTCTTTTTTTGATCCGCCGATTCTAAAACTTCGCTTGTGCACCTCATTCCTCTCCTGCTAAACATTAAAACCGAAGAAAGAAAAAACTACCACCTATTTATTGCATAAGGTTTCGCACCCAGGACTGTTGCCGCAGAGCAACGTTTATTCCCCCCCCACCTCCTCCATATATATATATATATATATATATATATATATATATATATATCACAAGCTAATATTTTAAAAAAATCAGTAATAGAGGCTCCAATATAACGCAATAATTGAGGCTCCACTCGATGCTTATAATCTGCACTAGAGTATATATATATATATATATCACAAACTAATATTTTAAAAAAATAGTAATAGAGGCTCCAATATAACGTAGTAATTGAGGCTCCACTCGATTCTTATAATCTACACTAGGGGATGACTATTAACATTCCTAGCCAAAAGCTTTGATAGTTCCTTCTTGTTCTCCAGGAATTGGTCACCGAGAGGATTCAATGAGAAATCTTATAAGGCACAACCTTGTGTGAGATATAGGAGGAATTGGTGGGAATATAGGTGTCTATGGGAGGCCTCAAAATATGTGAAGAAGAAGTTATATATATGAATCCATCTCACAATTTTAATTTTATTCCTCATCCCACCCAAATAAAATAACCCCCAATATTTATATTACTATGTCAAATTAAAAAACCCCCTTGACCCGTTAATAGGAGGCAATATATTTTTTAGGGTTTTAAGAGTACTCAAACCCCCAATATAAATGGGTGTGATATGATATTTCCCTTCCGAGTGAACCCCCAATGATTTCATATTGATTTATGAATGTAATGTTATTCTTCCAATTATTGGTCTCGTGTGTGTTTAATTTGTGGTGAATTAATAATGAGCCTTCTTTGCTAATTGAATTCATGCAGGCCTGAAGATCCTATGCTTCATTTTATTTAAAAAGAGAGATCCAATTTGTTAAGATGTAGTTTTTTTCTTGATGTGTAAAATGTTTAAAGAAAAAAGATTACTATTTTGAGTTGACATGTTAATTTTATACCTTGTGGGTTAGGACATGTTATTTTTTACTTTTATTTTTATTATTTTTTTTAATATTTTAATTTTTAGTTTAACCGATAGGTGTGCTTATCATTATAAGTTTTAATTAAAAATTAAGAAAAAATGAAATAAGGTTCAATATGACTATTTTATCAAAAAATAATTAACTACTAGCATAGATCCATTTTAAACCCGGATCGATCTGATTTCTTGAGGTGTACATTTTTTTACCATTTGGATCCCTATCCGTACTTGATAGATAAGGGTTTAAAATAGAGTTATTTAAGTCAATATATAATTTATATTTTTTTATTTATGTAGGCTAGCATAACATTAATACACATGTTACCAGTCTAACCCTACCAAATTTATCTATATAGACACACCACATAACACTAAAAACAACATAGAATTAGTCAAAACATCATCAACTATTGACGATTCTCTAATGTCCGTTCCGTGGAAAGATTGAAATTGTGTTGCCTTCACTAAATACAAGTAGTTCCTTAGTCTTTACTGGGTTGGATGAATCACATGGGGAGATCTCTGTACATTTTTACGCTGCCTGTTTCTTTCAGAATATGCTCATAATTTTACTTTGAACTGTGAGTAAAGCATAACTTCTTTTATCCTCCATTTTTTTAATTATTTGCGCTATTTTCAATGTAATTCAGATTTGATGTTTTCATCATTGACATTTTGTGTCAAACAGAGTTTGGCAGTGGTGTAGTATGGATTTAGAGCAAGGTAAGCTCTTCATTGGTGGTATATCAATGGAGATGACAAAAGAGAGAATGAGATTAAGAAGGATAGGCTTACAGGTCTGCCACGAGGGTTTGGATTTCTTCTGTTTGCAGATCCAGCTGCAGCAGACATAGTTCTCTCGCAACCCAATCACAACATTGATGGTCAAATGTTAAGTTATTTTTCATTTTGCTTTTTCACTCACTTAAAAAATCAAGGTCTAGTTTCATCGAAGAGGCTCATTTTACAAATTGGTAGGGTAGATGTGTTAGTCTTTAACATTTCAGGTTTACAATTAGAAATATTTGATTCCTTAAATACTTGATAGATCTTTTTAAAATAACTCTATGCTGGTGGATATTAATGTGTGCACATATTTTTTTTTTGTTTTTTATTTTATTTTCCTCAAATATTTAGGTGGAAGTCAAAAAAACAATGTCCAGAGATGAGCACCAGATGAGAAGGAGCAGCTCTGTTGGTCGAAGTCAAATTAGGAAAAACATGATATTTGTTGGTGGCTTAGTGCCTACTGTTATTGAGCATGAGTTTAGAAAATACTTTGAACACTTTGGAACAATCACCAATCTAGTTGTAATGTATGATTCCAGTACTCAAAGACCCCGAGGATTTGGCTTCATGGTGTACGATTCAGAAGATGTTGTGGATATAATTGTACAGCATCGCTTTCATCGGCTCAATGGAAATGCAGTAGAAGTAAAGCGATAAATCCCTATAGCAGTTATCTCTAGTGGAATAGGAGGAAATGGGCATGGCTTCCATTCAACTCCTTTTCCTCCAATGAATGCTCCACAGTGAGGGGGTGGTGGCTATTCTTCCTATGATCCTCCCACTCCCATAGGTGGTGGAGGTAGCTATGGAGGTGGAGGTCCTAGCTATGGCACCAATAGCTCTGGGATTAGTTATGGAGGAGCTCCAGTTAGCTATGGAGGTGGAGGCCATGTTTCCTATGGAGCAAGAAATTCAGAGAATGGAGGATATGTTAATAATAACAATGCTACTGCTGCAGGTTCAGGAAATGGGGGGAATGGAGGATATGGTAATACTAATAATTATCTAGCTCCAGCTCCTAGAGGATCTCCAACTCCATTTCCATATCCTATTAGATATGGAGGTGGAGGTCCTGTTTCTTATGGAGCAGGCAATTGGGAGAATGGAGGATATGGTAATACTAACAATGTTACTCCCGTAGGTTCAGGAAATTTGGAGAATGGAGGATATGGCAATACTAATAATGTTACTCCTGTAGGTTCAAACATGTGGGGTTTTCCAGCCATGGCTTATGGAAACACAAACCCAGGTAGCTTGGTTGAATATGGGAGTGGAGGCATAACTCCTTATGGGGTAGCTAGAGCTCTAGTTCAAAATGACCCGTCAAATGGAAGCAGTGGTGGGTATCATCTTGTTTTCCTTTGTAGTGTGTATTATCCCACTTAGTGCTTCTGCAACTAATAGAAAGATAAAGGGAGAGAGGGTACATCCCTGCCTTAAACCTCTTGAGGGATGGAAGAAATTAGATGGAGATCCATTTATTAAAACAATAAAAGAGGTGGATTGCAGACATCCCATAATCAATTCCACTACTTCCAAAGCTACTCGAATTTTTGATCAGTAGTAGCCTAACAAAAATACAGCCTACTTGATCATAAGCTTTGGATAAATCTAGTTTTAAATCAAAGGCTCTTTGTTTGTCCTTTCTAATCCTATGTATTTCTTCCTGTGCAAATGACATAGCATCATGAATTTTCCTCTTATAGAGAAAACCAAACTGATCTTCAGAGATGATTTCACTTAGGATTGGTTTAATCCTTAAGGCTATGAATTTGGCTCTTATTTTGTATATAATGTTACAACATGATATTGGTCTAAAATCATCAAAGGACTGAACTTTTTTCTTCTTTGGAATTATTGTTAGAAAGGTAGAGTTTAAACTTCCCAAGACCTTGCATGATCTTTGGGATTCCTTAACTACCTCGAGGATATCCTTCTTCAGTATTTCATAGAATCCAAGATAAAATTCCACTGTAAGGCCATCAGGCCCATGGATTTTCCCTTTTTGAAAGGTATGTAGGATATGTTTTATCTCTTCCTCATAAATTTCCTTGGTAAGTTCTTCATTCATTTCCTCAGTTATCATCCTTGGGAAAATCCCTGATACTTCCAAAATTTCTAGAATTGGACATCCTTCTAGTTCTTTGAATATGTTCTAAAAGAAGTCCATCCTTGCTTCTGCTTTGTTCTCAAAGGATCTTACCATATTCCCTTGCCTATTTCTGATCTCAAAAATAGTGTTTATGTTCTTTCTATGGGAGGAAAACTTGTGAAAAAATTTGGTGTTCTTGTCTCCCACCTCAAGCCACAAGGCCCTGCTTTTTAAACGCTTCAGTTTCTCTTCCTTTATAAGCAGAGAATACTTCTTACTTTCTAGATTTTTTAACAATTATGTCTCCTCTATATTGAAAACCCCTCTCTCATTTTTTTGGAATAAATCCTCTATCTTTTTTTCTACCTCCTTCAGCTCCAGCTGAGAGAAAGATTGGTGTTTCTTACCCCACTCTTTTGAGATTTTCTTTTCCTTTGTTAAATTTTATATGAATTGTTTCATTATAGAATGATTTGGGGAACTCCTTAAGGGTTTCCAAGCGATTTGAATTTGAGTTCTGTACTCATCCTCTTCCAACCACAATGGGTTGAATTTTAAAGGAGTTGGGCGTTTTTTATCTAGAAGTATCACTATTAGTGAACCTGGTCTGTGATAAGAACTCCCCCCTGTTTCTATTGTAGACCTTAGAGTTAGGTTTACATTGAGTAGGTTTTCTCCTACCAAGAAATGATATAGTCTTTTAGAGATGGCTTGGGCTCCTCCCCTTTTATTTCTTCATGTGGGTTCCAATTTCAAAGGAACTACATCCACCAGTTTCCTTTTTTCGACGAAATCTAAGAAAAAATTACCCAGAGCGTCTTTCTTGGCATTTTCACCCCACACTTCTCCCATTGTGAGGGTTAAATTTAAATCCCCACCTAAAATGACTTTTTCTTTGTCCATTGCTCCTGTGTGCCTGATTTTTTCCCAAAAATATTTTCGATTGTAGAACAACCCATACACATTCAGAATTGTAAATTCTGTCCCTGTCTCCCCATCTATGAGTTTTGTTTCTAATGCTGAATCACGTTTAATTATTTCACTTCGATGCAAGACTGGGCTCCAAGCTGTTAGGATTCCTCCCAACTGTCGATCAGCGTCAATACTATCCATCTCCCAATCTCTAACAATTTATTTAACTATTTCTTCTGCTTTTGTTCCTTCCAACATTGTTTCCTAGACCATCAGTATTGTAGGTTTTAGGTTGTTGATCAACCTTTTCAGGGAGAATTTTTTTAGCCCCCCTCTAGCCTTCGTGCATTTTAGGAGAGTAGATACATCAGGCACCCCTTCCCTAGGACAACACTCTATGAACTCGTTTAATTGTTGCGTGTTTACCATCTTTGATGTCTAAGGTTGCTTCCACTTGAGCCTTTGAAAGAAGAGACTTTCTTCCTGATTGTGGTTTCTAAATTTTGTTTAGAGCCACTCCACCTGAGGAATATACCTCTTCCTCAATTGAATAACTTCTTGATCTAAGATCATAAGATATTTTAATCTCCACCCTTTTGCATGGATTTTTTGCATTAATGACATTCAAATTTCACTCCTTTAAGGGTGAAATGATAACTTTTGACAAATTAAGGGAAGATAAAGGAGAGGTCTTATTATTACCTTTTTCCTTTCACGGTGAAAATTCATCTGAAGCCTCTGCATTATCTATACATTGGTCGGGTTGACTTTCCATTCACTTGGATTCACCATCTTTTTCCTAGGCTTCGAGTGCCATTAAAACTGTCGCTTTCTCTTTGTTCTCACCACCCTTCAAAGGACTTCGCTCATCATGTACTTCTATTGACGTTGTCAATTTTCGTTTATCCTCGCCACCTTGCATTATTCTTGGCTTGACACGTGCTTCAGCTGACCCTGGCTCTTTCCATCTGTCCTCTCCACCCTGCATTAATCTTAATTGGTAGAGCACTAAATGTATGGACAAGGGCTTTACCTTTTTTACCCATACCTTCCTATAGGCTGGTTTCATACTTTTTTCCTGACAATCCTTTTGTAAGTTCCCTACTTTTCTGTAAAATGAAACATCTAAACAGGATCTTCCAATAGTCTAGCTCCTACCACCAAACACTACCATGCATAACAATTTCAAGTTCTTCATACAAACCGTCTCTCAAATCCATCTCGACCAATATGTGGGCACACCTACGATCTATATTCTCCTCCCAATTTTCCTCGGTGGCTATGAAGTTTCCTAATTTATTCCCTATAGCTTCAAAGAGCTTTGGTTGCCAAAATACCATAGGAAGGCCCGATAAAATGACCCATATATTTTGAATATTGTGTGGTGATCTAAAAGAATTTAAATCTACCGACCACTTCTTTAGAATCAGCTCTGATGGTCCCCACTTCCAATTCCTCTCCAACAATTTTGTGTTGTCCTTCCTGCTATGCATTTTTAGGAGGAACCGGCCTCTGGGAATGATCTAGAAAACTGGTTCGTATCCTAAGACGCAATGCTAGTTCTCTTGAATCCACTGCTCCAACAAAGCTCTGGTAATCACCTTGCCACATAACCGTCCAACCAGAGTGAAGTTAAGGTAGTCGAGTATTTGCTCCAAACTTATATCCTTTCCAAGTATCATTTCCAAGATGCCTTCTTCGACCACATCCCTCTTCATTTCCTCGACATATCTAGTGATGCCTTGACACGTGCATCCTCCCTCCTGATGTCAACCTTATCATTGTTGGTCGTGGGAATCGTTAGTGGGGAAGCACCCGAAAGTACTTCCTTGTGCACCATGGTTGTCGAATGTGTGGAGCGTACCCTCTCGTCCGAGCCAAAAATAAAAAAATCACCGCTCTCCTCTTCATAATCCACCTCTTCGCTATACATATTCACTCTGTCCGATCCACCAATTATGAACCTTCGCTCGTGCACCTCATTCCTCTCCTGCTAAACATTAAAACCGAAGAAAGAAAAAAACTGCTACCTATTTCTTGCATGNCATTTAGTCCCCCCCACTCCTCCATATATATATATATATATATATATATATATATATATATATATATATCACAAGCTAATATTTTAAAAAAACCATTAACCGATGCTCCAATATAACGCAGTAATTGAAGCTCCACTCGATGCTTATAATCTGCACTAGGGGAGCATGACTATTAACATTCCTATCCAAAAGCTTTCATAGTTCCTTCTTGTTCTCCAATAATAGGTCACCGAGAGGATTCGATGAGGAATCCAATAAGGCACAACATTTTGTGAGATATAGGAGGAACTGGTGAGAAGGTAGGTGTCTCTGGGAGGCCCCCAAATATATGAAGAAGAAGTTATATATATGAATCCATCCCACGATTTGAATTCTATTCCTCATCCCACCCAAATAAAATAACACCCTATATTTATATTACTATGTCAAATTTAAAAACCCCCTTGACCCCTTAATACGAGGCAATATATTTTTTAGGTTTTTAAGAGTATCAAACCCCCAATATGAATGGATGTGATATGATATTTCCCTTCCTAGTGAACCCCCAATGATTTCATATTGATTTATAAATGTAATGTTATTCTTCCAATTATTGGTCTCATGTTAATTGAATTCATGCAGGCCTAAAGATCCTATACTTCATTAAATTTAACAAGAGAGATCCAATTTGTTAAGATGTAAATTTTTTGTGTAAAATGTTTAAATAACAAAAATTAATATTTTGAGTTGACATGTTAATTTTATACCTTATGGGTTAATATGAGCGGACATGTTATTTTTCACTTTTATTTTTATTATTTTTTTTAATATTTTAATTTTTATTTTAACCGATAGGTGTGCTTATCATTGTAGGTTTTAATTAAAAATTAAGAAAAAATGAAATAAGGTTCAATGTGACTATTTTATCAAGAAATAATTATCCACTAGCATAGATCCTGTTACCATTTGGATCCCTGTTCATACTTGATAGATAAGGGTTTAAAATATAGTTATTTAAGTCGATATATAATTTTTTTATTATTATTTATGTCGGCTAACATAACATTAATACACATGTAACCACTCTAACCCTACCAAATTTATCTATATATAGACACACCACATAACACTAAAAACAACATACTCCACATAACACACATAACACTAAAAACAACATAGAATAAGTCAAAACATCATCAACCATTGACAATCCTCTAATGTCCGTTCCGCTAAAAGATTGAAATCATGTTGCCTTCGCCGCTAACTACAAGTAGTTCCTTAGTCTTTAATGGTTTGGACGAATCACATTGGGAGATCTCTGTACATTTTTACGCCACCTGTTTCTTTCAGAATTTGCTCAGAATGTTACTTTGAACTGTGAGTAAAGCAGAACTTCTTTTATCCTCCATTTGCGCCATTTTCAGTGTAATTCAGATTCGATGTTTTCATCACTAACATTTTTGTGTCAAACAGAATTTGGCAGTGGTGTGGTATGGATTTAGAGCAGGGTAAGCTCTTCATTGGTGGTATATCAATGGAGATAATAGAAGAGCGAATGAATGGATTATTTTAGCATGTTTGGAGAAGTCCGAGAAGCAGAGATTAAGAAGGATAGGTTTACAGGTCTGCCATGAGGGTTTGGATTTCTTCTGTTTGTAGATCCAGCTATGGAAGACAGAGTTTTCTCGCAATCCAAGCACAACATTGATGGTCAAATGGTAAGTTATTTTTCATTTTTCTTTTTCACTCACTTAAAAAAGTAAGGTCTAGTTTCGTCGAAGAGGCTCATTTTATAAATTGCTAGCGTAGATGTGTTAGTCTCCCTCCCAAAAGTAAAAATTTCAAGAGCCCTTGATCCCTCAAATATCATTTGCTTAAATAATTATTACAAACAATAGAATTTCCCCCTAAAGGGGATCCAAAAAATAAACAAGGCTAATATCCTAGGAAATATTTTCAGACTCTCCAAATTCACAGTAGCTCCTCAATATCTGGATAAGTGGCTGATTCTATGCCTAATTGAGCATTACATTTATAATCCTCGACCTCATTCTTAGCCAACTTATGCCAAATTTGGATGTAGACATGGATCTTGCTTTGCACTGTGAATGGTTGTTCGATTAACTGCTCCATATCATGTATGTTGATGTGGTCCAATTCCTTGATTTCTCTCCTCCTGTTCATCCCTTCGTTTCTCAACCTGCTCGATCATCAGTCCAGGTGGAAACACCTTCTCAATAAGTGCCATGGTAGGAAAGGATAAGTCAGTCATGATATGATCAATTGCATACCATCTTCTACCATAGATAGCCTAGGCTTTCTTTATGGCATCGGCCACTATATCATCCAAGTCTTACCATGCTCTCAGAATAGTTCTAGCTCTTTTAAACTAAAAAGGGGTGAGAAGAGTGATATTATCAGGCCTCTCCTTCATATACCTCTTCCAATCAATGACATCATCATAAGCTTTTGAGGTTTGCTGTCTTTTCTCAATGAAGTCCTCCAAAACTGTAAACATCTTGTCAAACATAGTATTAGTTTCAAATATATCAGCAAGAGTTCCAAACAACTCACATACCAAATCAAAATTTTCCCTGTTAATTCTGATAGCAAACTCCTTAAACTCTTCTTGGGAAAACCTAGAAAATAAAGATGAAGTTGCACTTGCAGTTGCATCTTCATTTTGCCTCTCTAATGCTGCAACCTTTTAAACCAGAGTAGCATTATCATTCTTTTCTTTCTGCAACTCTTCACTAAGAGAAACATTCTTCAATTGGAGTTCATCCTGTTTGTCCTCATGTTATTTCTTGAGTTTCTCTAGTGCTTCTTTCAAACTAATAATTTCTTCCTTTTGCTTATTAAACTCTCTATTTAGAGAGTTGACAGCATCCATATTGGCACCCGTGAATGCTCCTAGAACAGAAGTTGCATCTATAGCATAATATTGTGGATCACTCGATTGCGGTGTCCATAAAACTTCATTCACCATTGACATATCCATATCGTTCTGATCTCTGCCCCTCTTCTTTCCCTGTCTTACCATAGATTTCTCAACTTTATTATATTAATATTCACCCAAAGATACCACAAATTATTCATTAAAATCATCTCTAACCTCATCAATAGGAGGTATGCTTAGGCCTATGGATATCAAAGATGAAGTCTGAGTTGTGGTTTCAAAGGGAATAGGCATAGTGATATGAGAGGTGGAAGGGGAGGAAGTAACATTCTAAGCAAGAGTCACTTCAGGAGCTGAAGAAATGTCCTGAACAGAAGATTCCACAGAAGGAAATTGCATAGTAGTAGCTTTAAGAAATGATGATGGTGATATTATTGCAATTTTCTTAGACATAGGGGATGAAACTGAACTAATTGAAGGAATATGCAAATGGATTTTGAAAACTAGAGTCTCAATAGATGAGGGAATAGGTTCAAACCTAGGAGCAGGTGTGATTGACTCAGGTAGACAAGTGGCATTATGGTAGAGCTCTGTCATAAAAGGTGTCACAATAGAACCATCAGAAAATGATGACAAAGCCATTATTGAAGAACAAAGTATTACGGAAGAAGAGGGATCAGACTGACATAAAGGTTGAGATTGAGGGATAGAGGATGAAGGATTACCATTTACTACCATTGGTGAGATTTTGAAAATCATTATCAGTTTCAACAGTAATAGGCATAAGAGAAATTATCTCCTCCTCCTCCTCCGAATGAGTCAAGTCAATGGTAGAGGCAAGAGAAGATGAGATTAATGATTGTATCCATTTGAGAGGCTCTCGTTCGATCTGTGCTAGTACAGATTGAATATTATCATTCACAATAGTCACTTGAGCATCTTCACTTGGGTGCAAGGTTGCAATTTCCTAAGTATTTAGTGTTGAAGTCAATTTGTTCAGCCTCTATATCTGCTCTGAAGTCTGTAAATAATCTCTAACCTCCTATTCCACAGATACCTGGGGATTTTCTCCCATGGGATCTTTCCCTTTATCCAAGTCTGAGCTAGTTCCCATAGATGGATTTTTGTATGCCAGAAATTCTTTTGTTGCAACTCGGGCTTCTTTTTCTTCCCTGTCTTTTGCTATCCTTTCCAGGATGTCCAACTCCAAAGATCTGTAATGTTTTACCCTGTCTCTAATATCCTTCTGATACTTCAGGATATGGATTTGTTCTTCTTTTCTCTTAGCCCCTGATAGAACTTCAAAAAGTGTATCTACTCCCTGATAAATGAAATCATCTAGAGTTTCTTCATGAACATAACCTATTTTGAAATGATTCTGCCTCAGGTGTAAATCAACAAGCCCTTTAGGGTCATGCTGTCTTTTGCTTGAAAAACCAAGTTTAAGTGACATGATATCGTCACTCAGCTCTGATGCCCAAGTAGAAGAGGGAATTCTCAAAGATCCAAGTGTAATAGAAAACCTGGGCCAAATGTTTCTCTTTGGTGCAACACATTTCTTCTAGATTCCCTCTGTAACTGTATGAAATGAGATCTCTTCCAACACCAACCTATCTCGAACAACCTTAGGAAACATGTGAGCTGTGTTTCTACCATAAACACTGATGTAGGTGAAATATTCACCCACATACCAATCTCCCATAGTGGCTATGAGAGATTTTGCTTTCGATGAGAATGCATGGGCTTCTTTATTGAAAATCAAAAAATACACCTTGCCAAGAAAATTTTCACATATATGATAGAACCGAGTCACATAGTTACTATCCCAGAGTTTAGAATGGTAAATATGTATAGGAGAGGTCGGCAATTCCCAACTCCATCCCAAATTAGGGTAACGGAAATCAGCACAGAAGATGTCTACAATGAAGGCAGGGAGATAAAAATTGGTCTTTTTCTTAGCAGTCACTTTCTGGAACTCTTGAATAGCGTTTTAAGTTCCAGTGACAGAATTGAGGCCCAAGGAAAAGATTCACCCATGGTAATAATGTGCTGAGCTATGGGATCCCATTCCTCTTTGAAGAAAGAACAATTGGGAAGGCCATAAATCCTGCACAACATGGCTGCTAACAAGGAGTAAGGCTCTTTGAACCTCTTGACAGGGTATAATTCATATTTCCTCTTGGAAAATTTGTGGGGTTTCGTCATCCTGGATTTGAGCATCTGGTCGAAATTGAATTTGGATTTGGCAGTATTAACAAAATCTGCATCTAGGAGCTGGGTATAGGTTTAAGAGCATAAACCCTGACAAAGGTTTCTGAGCGGAAATTGGCTAGCTGAGACCCAGTACTGGTATTGAAAGAACAATCTTTCACATTGGCGTGGTCAATAATCCATCTCATAGCATCGTTATAAGGTAGGATGGTTGGTTTGGCAGCAATCATATGCAAACCAGAATCTCTAATTCTCTCATAAACCATTTGGTCACTCTGGAATTCTGAGAGGTCATTGTTATCAAAAATTGAGTAAACCCTGGACCAGTCTAAATGATAATTTTTAGTCACATAGCTGCTAGTATCAGAAAAGACACCGAATTTCAGGTCTTTGGTGAACATATCCTTCTGGAGGTTTTTAATCCCGGTAATTCTGGGGGTTTTGGATGTCACCATGTGTTGTTTTTGAATATTTATAGCAGAAGTTAAAACTGAATTATATAGTAAGCACAATAATCAATTTAAAATGCGAGACAACAACCTGGTAACCAACCTGAAACTGCAGTAATCACTATTGGATTCGTGTGGTAAAATATGGAGGTAAAAATCACACAACAGAGTGAATTACAGCAATAAAAATAGTGAAAAATTGTAAATCAAAACTATCATATTTATAATTCCTGAGAAATAATACAAACCATCATATGAGGGTAAAAGAAAAAGAATGGTTAGGATCAACTTTGCGGGATGCGGGATCAAAAACAACTATCATGGCTTGGGAACCATTTGGTGATAGTTTCAGTCCAAGATCAAGCCCATGATCATAGTGAGGTTGGCCTTAGACAGGACCCCCTCTTTCTTTGTGTAATGCTTTCTTGTTTGGGTTTTGATGTAAAGTGTGCATTACAATACACTGCCATGGCTTGGTGTTCATATGTAGGCAACGTTACTCACTGATGCTCTGCAGATCATGAATGAGCCGACCTATGATAGGATCTCCCATCTTCCAAAGAACTGGAAGCCATCTCCCCATATTAAATGGCAAAGATGTCATTCCAATGAGAACCTATGAACCTAATGCGTTGGCTCGTGATGAGACACCTCATCTTGTAATCCACATGATAAGATAAATGGCCATGATTGAATTCCAAAGAGTAAGACTGCCTAGGCTATGAAGATATGCCACAGTGCCCTAATGAGACCTTAGACATGATGAACCTTTTCTTCCACAACCATTGTCATTAGAGTAAATCATATAGAAGGAATTAACCTAGACGAGAGGTCATCAATAAAAAAATGCTGAGAAAACTAATTGCTCATTACTGCCAAGTGTGAAGATATTACCAAAATTACCAATATCGGGAAAAAATTCAAAAAAGAAAATAACACACCAAACCTATGTACAAGGTTGAATCAACCTTTTTCAGACAAAGTACTTCTTTAGCAGAAAAACATTCACTAGGAAGTTGTCTTCGACCCCTTCCAGTGTTTGTAGTCGAACTGTACTAGGACCAATATTTTCTGTAACAATGAATGATTCTAACCAAAGGCACTAAAAATTGGTGTATTCTTTGTTATCCTTGTGTTGTTTGTCTCATCTCAATGCTAAATCTCCCACTGAGAAATCTCTGTCAGAAGAAGACCTCTCATCGAACCATTTCTTAACCAATCGTTGATGTTGGTAAAATTTATTCTTGGCTTTCTCTCTATCCTCTTCTAGTTTGAGCAGAGAATCAATCCTCTGTTGTAATGGGGAAGAGTTACCCTCTTGGATGGATTGGGCCAACTGTAATGAAGGAATGGTGAGATTGGGTGGCAAGACAGCTTCCTTGCCATAAATAAGGTAATAAGGGGAGTTACCAAGGGCTGCCTTTGGGGTGATTCGATCTGCCCAAAGAGCATAGTAAATTTGGGTGTACCAGTCTTTATGATGTGAAGCCACTATATTCTTGAGGATGTTTATCAATTTTTTGTTTGAGGATTCCACAATCCCATTGCCATGGGGATAGTAATTAGCAAAAACTTAAGCTTTATCCCATTTTCAAGGGTGTAGCTAGTCAAGTCAATGGACTGGAAATAGGAGGCATTATAAAAAACAAGATACTTGGGGGTGCCAAACCTGGTGATTATCTGATTTTCTAGGAAGGAAATTACCTAGCTTGTGTTACACAATCTTAAAGGGACTTCTTCTACCCACCTTGTGAAATAGTCAGTGGCTGTTGAAATGTATTTGTATTGTAATGAGGATACAGGGTTGAGGGGTCCGACGAAATCCAATCCCCACTACTGGAATGGGAATTGGACTACTACTGGCTGCAAGGGGTAAGTAGGTTTCTTAACTTTGCTAGCGCACTTCTGGAAAGGATCACATTTTCTGACAAATGAATGGGCATCTCTTAACAGGGCAGGCCGACAGTATCCTACCTTGGTAATTTTGTGATACATGGTATCACCTGAGAAGTATCCACCTAGAGGTCCTGCATCAAATTGAAACAAGAAATCATCAGTCTGATCTTTTTCCAGGCATCTGAGAAACACTCCATCATAATTATTTCTAAATAGAACATCATTGATAACTTGATAAGGGGCTGATTTTAGCCTCAATGGTCTACGTTTTTTGGGATCTAGGGTTTCAGGGGAAAAACCATTATGAAGAAAGAATCTGATGTGATCATACCATTCAGATGCCGCAGTTTCAAGTGCATTAACAAAACCTATAGGAGTAGCTTCTTCTTGTTCCCAATCAGCTTGATGATTTTCAGGGTCGTTTGACTGGGAGGTGAGCCGACACAAACCTTGTCCTCTGACAATCTTCATAGGCTTAATCTCCAAATCATATTCTTGAAGGACAGTCATCCAGTGATCTCTCTTTTCTCCGAACTCTTTTTGGACGAAGTCATTGCGAATTGCCACATACAGAACAATCACCTTAGTCCTGGACTTCAAAATATAAGGCCTGTAATGCTTTATTGATTTGTATACTATGTAGGCCTATTTGTCAACCTGAGAGTAATTGAGTTTAGCCCATTTGAATGTCAAAATCATGAAAGAAATGGGGATTTTGATGTCTTCATGATTTTTCTGGATGAGGATAGCAGCATAAGAAAAGTCAATAGCAAATGTATACAACATAAAATCTTTACTGAAATCAGGGGACATGAGAGCAGGTGCTTCTGCTATGGTTTTCCGAATTTTAGTAAATGCATTTTTCTGTTCTTCAGAACACTTAAATGGTACATCCTTTTTTCCCAAAAAGTACAGGGGTTTAACTACTTGAGCAAAATTAGGAACAAATCTTCGAACAAAATTAATCTTACCCAAAAATGACTCCATTGCCTTATGAGAGTTAGGAAGGCCGATCTTGGAGATTTCTTCGACACGTTCAAGATCAATGATCATACCTTATTTTGAAACTATGAAACCCAACAACTTACCTTATGTTACCGCAAGGATGGACTTCTTGGGATTGAGGGAGATGCTGAATTTCCTACACCTTTCGAATACCTGTTTTAGTGCAGAAAAATGATCATGTTGTCTTTTAGAGTAAATGTTAACATCGTCAAGGTACACAACAATAGAATTGTGGATCACACCCCTGAAAGCTATGTACATAGCTCTCTAGAATGTGGCTCGTGTGTTTATTATTCCAAACGGCATTCGTCTATATGTGAATGTTCCCCAAGGGGTCTTGAAAATAGTTTTCAGTTGATCGTTGGGTGCAACTAAGACTTGGTTGTAACCAGAAAAACCGTCTAGTAGTGAAAACATCTCCGATCCAGCTACCTTCTATAGGATATGCTCCATTGGAGGAACAAGATAGTTGTCTTTTTCAGAGGCTCAGTTCAAGTTCCTCAAGTCTATACAGAGTCTGATTTCCCCATTTTTTCTACGAATAGGGACCAAGTTAGTGATCCATTGCGTATGTCGGACAGGAAATATGATCCTATTCGACAGCAGTTTGTCTAGTTCTTTCTTAATAGAAGGCTCTAGACTAGGGTGCATTTTCCTCAATTTCTATTGGTAGGGTTTCACATCAGGTTTCATGGGGATGTTATTATGCATGACGGTAGTATCAAAGGTCGTAAGTTCATCATATGTCCAAGAAAAAATGTCTTTATATTCCCTGTAGAGTTTGATAAAACTTATTCTTTCATCATGGGAACAGTGTATTCCAAGATTGATAAATCGAGGTTCATTCTCTGTTCCTAAGTTAACAGGGGTGTGATTCAAAGTCGAGCTTTGAGTCTTGAAATTGATGGTTTGTCTGAATTTATCTTGTAAATCATAGAAATTCTCCAGATTGATGACAAATTTGGGGATGATGTTGGAAGGATCAAATAGAGACTTCTCATGATCGGCTTCGTCAATAGCCATACCCTTGAAGGTATTTTGGGCTGATAGGAAGTCAAGTATTTGATGATCATCATCAAACACCTTGCAATTTGTGACATTGTTAGGTATTGAGGGTCTGTACATCAATTCGATAGAGAAGGGTTATGGAGGCAAGCCTTCAGGAGGGATCAGTCTAGATGCAGTGTTGGCTAGCAAATCTATGTCAAAGTTCTGGGATCTAGGAATAGATCTAATATTAAATGTTGAGAAGGAACTAGTCATATCCCTGATTAATCTTTGATAATTAACTAGGTGTAGATATAGAAGGTGTATCTGATTCCGTACCTATTTCACAATGATTTCAGAGTCTCCCACACATTCAATTGCTTTAGTTCCCATATCGATAGCTTTCCTGAGTCCTTGGACTAAAGCCTCGTACTCAGCCACATTATTGGTACATTCAAATTCCAACTTGCATGCAATCATGGTTTTGATCCCTTTAGGATCAATAAGTACACATCCTGCGCCTGCTCCTTCCTTTGACTTGGAGCCATCAAAAAACGAGGTCCAAACTATAGGATCAATTATAAAATTGGTATTTACATTATATACATTATGAAAAACAGTGCTAGAGAACGGAACAGATGTAAGATGAGTTAACTGAGAGTGATACATCAGCAGGTAAGTCTCCAAAGAAAGTATCAAATGTGAAATGTTCAATTTGATTGTTAAAGAAGGAGACAGATTCATTGGAACCATCAAGATCAGTTACACTTTGTTTCATGAAAGGTTCTTTGTCAACTTTGAGCTTATTAGGCTTCCCGTTAAGAGGCAACCACAAATGAGACCAATCAGTAGCAAATAACCTTTAAGTTTCTCAGACCAATCTCGACTCAGCCACATACCATAGGTCTCTGGAATATTTGCAATCACAATATCTATTGTTTGATGAATTCGAGGATATGCAGATAATCTGAGAAGAACATTTCTCAGCCTCCCTACCAGTTTAACCTTGGATCTATCTAATTGCACAATCTGAATAGGGCAGTTTTCATAGGTGGCATTAAGCTTCTTACACACAGAAAAGGGCATAACATTGGATGAAGCACCCGATTCTACCATACAGTTATGCACAATCATGTTAAATATCTCAAAGGTAAGTAAAAAGGGAGGAGTACCCTTGCATCCAGGCTTAGGATGGTTTGGACAGGAAGTAGAGTCAATGTTATTATTCTGAGCTTCTCGAGGTTGCTTTATAATCATGCTTTTAGGTAAGGAATCCCTATGGAAGGGATTTTGAGAAGGTCAAATAAGGATATGTTTTCTTTGACTCTCTTAAGATCCTCGGCCAAGTTGTATTCTGGCTCAGGAATGAGGGTGTTCTTCTAAGTTTGAGATTTACCTTTGCTAGAGGTCTATTGTTGGGCTATGGGTAGACCCGGGTTTTATACCATTAACTTCGCACCAACAAAAAGACCCACAGTGTTGGCCTTTTCGGCAACAACCTGCGAACAGGTTGCAGTCTCACCCGAAACAGCTATGGGGTGCCACAGAATCAGGTTTCTGCAAGCAGAAGAGGGATATTACTGTACCTTTAGCCTTAACAAATAATAATCATACAATACAGAGCTTCGAATTGTACTTAAATAGCTTCGCAGTTAGATGAACAAACAATTTCTTGCCTAACCCTTAATTGGGAATTCACAGCGAAGTTATTATTTAGCAGTTATCTTACTTTATCAATTATCTACTTATCAATGCATAAAATGAAACCATAACACAAACAACACAAAAGAACCACAACACAAGATATAACATGGTTCACCCCCAGTGTAGGGGTTACGTCCACAAAACTGCGCTTCTATTCAACTTTTTCCAAAACAATAGTTCTAATCTGCGCACTCAGCAGCAGATCCGTCCTTCATGTCTAACTGCGCACTCAGCTGCAGTTCCTTTCTTACAATCTCTAAGCTACACACTTAGCTGCAGTTCCTTTCCTTACAAAAACCCTCTGCACACACAGCTGCAAAGGTCGTCCACACACACAGCTGGGACTTGACCTTAAAACCCAAAAATATATCTAACTTTTTCGCATCATATGATCCTCATTTCATTAGATAATCTTGACATCTTTACATGAGTGCCTATTTATACAAGTGCACTATTACAAAATCATGGGCTTACGCCCGAAAATTATGGACAATTACAAAAAGATGGCTTTGACTCAACCCCAACACCGCTAAGACTATTTTGAGTCGCAACTCCGCTTACAAGCTTCCACAAAAACCATGAAGTTACCAAAATTAATGACCGTTAAGGCGCGCGTCCCAACAGGCCCCTAAGACTCACTAGTGTCCCGTCCCGGGACACTCTGCTACTTGTCTGGTGGCAGAATCTTGTTGGTGACAATAGTGAGCTGCTTGTTGAGGCTATGCATGATATCTTCAGCTGCTTGCTCCTTCTTTATGATCTCCTTTCGCACTCTGTCGAGCTCTGTATCCGTCTGCATCTCTGTAACCCTCATCTTTAATTTTCCTGCCCTCCTATTCCCTTATATTCCTGTCATCATCGTCATCCCTTCTGCTACTTCTACCACGGCCGTAGCTTGCTTGATCTTTCATCCTTGCATCCTTAGCAGACTACCTATGTTCCTTATGCTGCTGTCTTACTTCGCAATATTTATGATGGTCATGGGAATCATTGGGCCTTCTAAATCTATCAGCGACTCCATCCCTCGAACTGCCTCCCGTTCATGTCCTCTTGAACATTTGACCATCCACAACTTTGGGTCCTTAACAGACGGTACCCCCGTGATTGCATGCCAATGTAATTTTGCATAAGACAAACAGCATGCCTCCATTCTGCTGAGCCAGGAGGATACATCTCAGTATCCTCCAGAGTCTTTCCTGAGGGTTTGTGCCTTTCTTCGTTTCATTTAGAGTGAACTTCTGCCTTAAATTTATTCCTGGTTGAACATGTCTACCTAGGTGGATGCAGCACTGGGGGAGTCTAGATGCAGGTGGATTGCTGATAAGGTTCTGTAGACCTCTCTCCCTGAACTCTCGTAACAATTCCTGGACTTCGTGATCATTCGACATGCAGTTAACTGTAAACTCAAGGAAATGCGTATTGTAGGAGCCGTAGGCCTGTGTGGCTTCTTATAGAATCCCACGACAAAATATGCCATCATGGTGCATTAAGGACACCAAATATGATGGAGTGGCGGTAAATCTTGTTCACATAGCGCTAGATTTTCCCAAAATCTCATCATTACAAGCAGTTAAGGCAGCTCACGTGCCAGCGCCGCCAAATCTAGTTTGTCCCATCAGTCACATTTTAGGCTGCGACAGACCTTTCTTCTTCGACACAACCACTAACTTCAGCTTCGTCACAATGAGGACCTTCGACACAATATTGACCTTCAACCCATCCTGACCCAAGCACTAACCGAACTTTGATAGCCTTCAATACTTCGTAGCTTTGAGAACAGCTTCATTATAGTCTAGTACCCAATTTCAACTGTTCTTGGTACTTAGACTCTCCTTCTTGCTGTTACTTCTGATTAGGGGGTCCCATCTTGTCCTTGTACTTATTTAATCTACTTCCATTCACCATGGAAGGTAAAATTTATCCATTCAATTTAGCTAACTGGACTGCACCACCATCGGTAACTTCCTGATCTATGTATGGTCCTTTCCAATGTGTTTTGAATTTACCTGGGAACTTCATGAATTTACTGTCGTACAAGAGCACAAGATCACCAATCTGGAATTGCTTCTTCTTAATGTGTCTATCATTCCATGCTTTGTCTCTAGCTTTTTGTACTTGCTGCTGGAAACCTGCAATGAATCTGTCTTCCTCTAGTTCTAGTATCTTTGCCAGCCTTTCTTTCAACATAGCTGGGTCATCCATCTCTGTGAAGGCATATATTCTAAGGCTAGGAACAATGTACTCCATGGGCATAACTACTTCTTTTCCATAGACCAACCTAAAAGGTGTATGGCCTATCAACTTCTTGCAAGTGGTTCTATAAGCCCATAGTACTGCTGGAATTCTAAGATCCCAATCATTTCTGTTAACATTACAAACCTTTGTCGGAGCATGCTCAAGTATCTTGTTAAAGGCTTCGGCAGTTCCATTTGCTTGAGGATGGTAGGCAGTACTCTTCTGATGATATACTTGAAATTCTTCGGTCAATGCTTCAATAGTCTTATTTAGGAAATGTGATCCTTGATCACTCATAAGAATTCTAGGACACCCAAATCTTGACAAGATATTATCAAAGATGAACTTTGCAGCTGTAGTAGCGCTATAGTTCTTGAATGGCTGAGCTTCGGCCCAATGAGTAAGGTAATCAGTTGCTGTAATAATGTATCTTACACCAGATTTCTTTGCAGGGGGATTGATAGGTCCAACAAAATCAATAGCCCACTTGTCAAATTCTTGTAAAGTTACCTGTGGAAACAGAGGCATCTCATCCCTTCTGGATGGTTTTCCTATCCTTTGACAGACATCACAGCTGTGGAAATACTCTCTTGCATCCTTATGAATCATAGTCCACCACAATCCAACTGTTAGAATCTTCTGAGCTGTAGATTTTCCTGCATAATGACCTCCTGCTGCTCCAGAATGTGCCTCAACCAAAATTAATGGTTTTTCTTGCTCCAAGACACATCTGCGCAGTATTTCATCTGGTCCCATCTTATATAGTTGTCCTGCTATCAAAGTAAAGTCAACTGCTCTAACCACCAGCTGCTTCTTCTGCTGTGTTGTCATCTCAGTGGGTACAAAACCTGTAGACAAATACTGAACAATATCCTGAAAATAGTCATCAACCATCTAGATGGAAAACAACTGGGCATCAGGAAGACCTTCGTCCAAACTAGTGGGCTCTTCTCTTGACTCGAGCCTCGACAAGTGGTCAGGCCCTAGGTTAAGTCTTCCAGGTTTAACTATGATCTCAAAGTCATATTCCTGAAACAGAATCAACCATCTGCATATTCTTCCACCTAACACAGGCTTGTTAACCAAGTACTTCAAAGCAGAATGGCCAGTGAACATTTTAAAATGAGATCCTAACAGATAATGTCGAAACTTCTACAAGGCATAAACAATGGCTAGACCTTCTCGTTCTGCCGTAGTATAGTTCTTTTCTGCTGTGGACAATTTTCTACTTGCAAAAGCAATAGGGTGATTAATATTACCTTCGCCGGACTGAGCCAATACTATACCCAAAGCAATGGAGGATGCATTGACATGCACATGAAACTCCTTATTCCAATCAGGGAATACTAAGATAGGGGCAGTTACCATCTTTTATTTTAAAATATCCAAGATTTCTTGACACTCAGGTGTCCACTCAAACTTAATATCTTTCTTCAATTTCTTTTCCATAGGGGCTGTAATCTGAGCATATCCTTTAATGAATTTCCTGTAATAACCAGTATGACCAAGCGTAGTGCGAAGTTGCTTAACAGACGTCGGAGGTGGCAAGTTCACAATAATGGCTATCTTCACAGTATCCATCATCAATCCTTTGTTACATACAACGTGACCTAGCATAATTCCAAAAGGTGCACAAAAGATACACTTCTTCAGGTTCAATGAAATCTGATGTTGTCTACACTTGTCCAGCATAAGTCTTAAACTGGCTATATGATATTTTATTAACCCAAAGATAGTTCAATCATCAAAGTAAACTTCCAATAATTTATGTATAAATTCCTTAAATGCAGATATGACTACTCTGGAAAACATAGCAGGTACATTCTTCAATCCAAAGGGCATAACTGTATACTGGAAAGATCCCATTTCTATAGCGAAGGTTGTTTTATGTCGATCCTATGGAGCAATTCTGTTCTGATGGTAACCTGAAAATCCATCAGTGAAGGAATACACCTCTTGACCTCCGACATTGTCTAAAACTTCATCTGTAAAGGGAGTAGGAAAAGGATCATGTAAACATGCATCATTCAGCTTCCTCAAATCAACACAGATTCTGATTTCTCCCTTGGTCTTCTTTTCTTGTACCACCATAGGGCTGACCCATTCAGACTCTTCGATAGGTTCAATGATTCCTACAGTGAGCATCTTATCTAGCTCCATCCTGAATTTTTATTTATACTTAGGGTTCAGCCTATAAGGGCGTTGTTTTACAGGCTTCACATTAGGCTTCAAAGGGATTTTTATCACTCCTATATCACCAAGGATACCTTTCATTTCTGAGAACTTCGTCAAAAATAAGTCTTGATACTCATGGATAAGTTGGGTCACTTTGCTCACCATTTCTTCATCCCAATAATCTCCAATGGTAGCATACTTAGGATTTTCTTCTGATCCAATGTTTACTTGCCTTGTTTTCAAGGGCTGAGTCACTTCAGGTGCTTCGACTGCTGGTCCATGTACTTCGCAGTGTCCTTTTGACTCAGGAATGTTAATGTTACGTGGGTCATCATCCTCGTCAATTGTGAGGTTATAGCATTCTACTGCATTAGCCTCCTGTTCCTTCCAATCACGTTGGTAATTTGCCATTTCTTTATCATCAAACACCTTAGTATGGATCAACCTAATAGCTGCGTCCAAAGTAGGAAAAACCTCATTAATAGAACATGTAAGCACAAAAATATCAACAAGACTATCCCAAATTACAGTACCATGGCGAAGCTCAACCTCTGCATACCAGTTCTTTTCTACAGGTTCCAGAGTGTGCACAAACCTATGTACTCATTCTTCACGAGGTACATGCTTCCATGCTTCATAACATTGCTCCAAATGTTCCTAAGGGCTAGTCTTACCATTAAACCTGCTTCGCACCTCCTGAGGTTGATCCATGAATCTCAGGCGAAGGGACTTTTGACAAGCTTCCCAACTATGAATGTACTTTTTATGACCATTCCACCACCTAGCAGTTGTGGCTCTAAATATTGAATCTAGAGTCTCCATTTTTTGTGAATCTGGTACCTGCTCTGAAAATTGCAAAATAAAATATTTGGGGTCTATCAAGCCATCAAAAATAGGTAAGACTCTTGTCTGTGAGCCAAGCCATCTGAGAGACTTGGTAATTCTTGCACATCGATGTCCATGTAATTCATAAAGTCTATTCTGCCAATTCTTTAAGCCTTCATCTAAATCAGTCATGCAAGAACTGTCACACTTCCAATCCATTATACCTTCAGGAGTACAGTTAACATAGTCTTCTTCTTTAGCTGTGATGTTGTAGATATGATCCAAAACATCCTGATCTTCATCTCTGATTGGCTCTGTGTACCTTTCTCCTTGAGAAGGTTCCAAGGGTACTATGACTCTCAAGCCTTTTCCTTCAAAATTCATTTTCCTGTTCTTAAGGTTGATCACTGCAGAATTATCTATTGCCCATTCAATTCCTAGCAAGGCTGGATAGGGATTGCTATCATCAATTATTTCAATGACTTCAAAATTTGCTAAGGTACTGACTCCATCAATGTCTACTGGGACACTAGGAAATATTCCTAGGGGCACAATCTTCTGCTGATTGGCTAATCTCAACTGTATAGGGGACCATTCAAGGGTAGGTTTTCCCATTTGTTCCCATGACTGCTTAGTTAGGACATTTACTTCTGATCCCAGGTCTAAAATGATGTCATTCATGTCATACTCTCCTATCTGAGCATGCAATCTCATTTCTCTTCCAGTCCTTCTAACTCTATTAACAGTTTTTTCTTTACCAGAGCTTCGCTGAGGTTCGCAAGAAGCAATAACTTTCTGTAACTCATTTAAATCATTCTGATTCCTTAAGAGCTTCATACAACTCTATAAAAATGATGATAGTGTACTTACTTTATCCGTCGAAGCTTCTTGAGACTATGACTGTTGTTGATGCTGCTGCACAAGTGCTACTGATGTGCTCGGATCAGCAAAGTCTTTTTTGTCTTCCATAAATGTTTCTTTTTCTCTTCCAACATCAAATGCTGGAATTTTCTCTGGGGTCTTACGAACCCAAGCCTCGTCAGGCTGTTTCTCCTTATTCTGTACTTGCGTCATAGCTCCACTCCTTGTAACAACGTTAATGGCTGGGACAGGCTTTTACTCTACCGTAATCATCTGAATATTCTGAGTAGGATCTCCATTTCTTTCTTGTATCTTGGTTATCATCTGTGGGCATTGCTCAATGACATGATCTACTGCTCTCCAATATTGATATGTCGTAGTTGGGTTCTGACAGTCTCTAGCTAGATGTCCTGCCTGGTTGCAATTATAGCAAATAACATGGCCTCGAACTCCTCCAGACATACCACCACGACCATGACCTCTGAAACTACCTCGACCACCGCGGTAACCATATCCATCATTGCCTTGTGCATCGTTTTGTACCCTATAAGCATCATAGGTTCACTCTCTCATAAGGTCAAAGCTGCGACATTCCTCTTCGTTGTGTCCTACTGACTTACAGAACTTGCAATAAGGATTCTTGGGGACTTGAACATATCTCTGCAGCAGATAGCAGTCTCCAGGTCGATGCTGGCCAGTTGTTCTACAGATCTCACAATATAGAACATTAGGGTTAAATGGGTTTAGCGCACCAGTATTCAGGTAATTTCTTAATGCAGGACATTGTTCTTTGTCATGAACTTCTGTCCTACATCGTGTACACCAAACCTCTTCACGAATAGATTTCCCCTTCTTCATGTCGCCAATCTCCAAAGCCATTTCTGCCAACTGTGCTTGTATTTGGGCTATGCCAGAATTATCTTCGACACGAGTTGTTTCAAGCTTCATAGCAATTTCCAAAGCCTCTTGCTGATCAACAACCTTCTGTTGCATGAGTGGAGTTCTGATGTGAGGTAATAGGGCTGCAATGAACCATTCTTTATGCTGCACTGGTCCAATAGTGAAACTAACTTGATCTAGCAAAAATTTGAACCTCTGATCAAAGTCTCAAACTAATTCTCCTCGCCTCTGCTGAATATATTTCAGTTCAGTTATACACTGTGACTCTGATTTAGGCTTATTGAACTCCTTGATCATTGTTGTTTTAATATCAGCCAAGACATGGTTCTGAGTACTGGAAAAATTCATAAACTAGGTAAAATCTCGGTCTCTAAAAGAAGTGACCAGCTGCGCTCTTCTTATATCTTGATCCATAATGTTCTTAGCAGTCCAAACAGCTTCGCATAAGAACCAAAACTGTTCTGGATCCTCTGATCCAGTTCCTTTGAAAACTAGGAGCTTGATGTCATCAGTCATATGGGCCATTTTAGATCTATGGGGGGAGGGAGGGGTAGGAGGAGGGTAACTTGCTGAGGTAGACTGAACTGCGACATGAATACTTTGGCTAGGGTTACTTTCAGACTGCGTCGGGTTCTCGGGGGTAACAGATCTTTGCTGCGGGGTTGTAGGAGGGTTTCTAACATAAGGGGTTTCTTTGGACTTAGAGTCTTCTGGACTTAATGGGGAATAACAGGTATTCTGGCCTAGGGTATAGGATTCTAGGTTTCTCTTGTATCTTTTACCGCTTCGCAGCAAACCACTTTTCTCGTCGAAGTCACTTTCACTTGCAAACATAGGTTAGTAGTAATAAATCTAGCAATTTGATTCTATAAGCAATATGCCTTTCTCAGCCAAGAACATTTTAATTTGCAGACTAAATGAATTTAGGTACTTACCCCTTGGTCCTTGGAAAAAATGTCTCTCAGCTTCGCTAAAAGAGGTACTTGTGTCAATGGCAAACTCTGTCACAAATGCTTCAAGGGTTCGCGTTGTCCAGAAATCAACAGCTTGTGATATCACGTTGTTCACTCTTTTCAATATGTTAATTCTTGCGGGGGTCCAATCAGGAAACCGATCTTCGTTGAAGTTTGTCTTTCTTTCTGTCAACCTGGATAGCCACTGGTGCAATTCTATGTGGATACTACCAAAAAAAAATTCATAAACATCCGAAAAAACATACCTTTGCAAGAAGTCGTATGAGCTACTACGAGGATCCTTGTTTTCTTGTTCAGCAAATTTCAAATAGGTCTCTTCAATCCAGTCACCGATTTCTTTTACTGAGGGTCTCCAAAACATAGCCCTCTAGGTACGACGTAGATCCCTCTTGAGCAGATACTGAGTTCAACCGGCAACGGAACCAATTTGTTGGGCTATGGGCAGACCTGGGTTTTATACCATTAACTTCGCACCAACAAAAAGACCCACAGTGTTGGCCCTTCGGCAACAACCTGCGAACAGGTTGCAGTCTCACCCAAAATAGCTATGGGGTGTCGCAGAATCAGGTTTCTGCAAGCAGAAGAGGGATATTACTGTACGTTTAGCCTTAACAAATAATAATCATACAATACAGAGATTCAAATCGTACTTAAATAGCTTCGCAGTTAGATGAACAAACAGTTTCTTGCCTAACCCTTAACTGGGAATTCACAGCAAAGTTATTATTTAGCAGTTATCTTACTTTGTCAATTATCTACTTATCGATGCATAAAATGAAACCATAAAAGAAACAACACAAAATAACCACAACACAAGATATAACGTGGTTCACCCCCAGTGTAGGGGCTACGTCCACAAAACTGCACTTCTATTCAACTTTTTCCAAAACAACAGTTCTAATCTGTGCACTCAGCAGCAAATCCGTCCTTCAAGTCTAACTGTGCACAGTTCTAATCTATGCACTCAGCAGCAGATCCGTCCTTCAAGTCTAACTACGCACTCAGCTGCAGTTCCTTTCTTATAATCTCTAAGTTTTGCACTTAGCTGCAGTTCCTTTCCTTACAAAAACCCTCTGTGCACACAGCTGCAAAGGTCGTCCACGCACACAGCTAGGACTTGACCTTAAAACCCAAAAATATATCTAACTTCTTCGCATCATATGATCCTCATTTCATTAGATAATCTTGACATCTTTACATGAGTGCCTATTTATACAAGTGCACTATTACAAAATCATGGGCTTACACCCGAAAATTATGGACAATTACAAAAAGAGGGCTTTGAATCAACCCCAACACCCCTAAGACTATTTTAAGTCGCAACTCCACTTACAAGCTTCCACAAAAACCACGGAGTTACCAAAATTAATGACCGTTAAGGCGTGTGCCCCAACATCTGTGTCAGAGGAGATGACTCCTGAGGAGGTGGCCCTTTAGACCTGGTATTGTGTGTGCGCTGGAGATTAAAATTGTATCAGTTGCTTCTTCTTCTTCTTCTTCTTTTGAAAAGAAGCTCACTGAGCTAACCTGCTGATCATCCTCCTCTTCTTCTTGGGGAGGTTGTGATTCTTGAGTGGACTGATCTTCAAAGGTTTCTAGGGTGTCAGGTGTTCCTACAGGTAAGCTTTCAAGATAGAGAAGATCTCTTTTGAGGTGAACCCCTCGCTGGGATTTGTAGGTGGTGGATTATGAGGAGGTTGGTTTGGCCTCCTAAAAGGTGGCCTATTGAATCCTCTATTATTTGATTGATTTTCATTGTTTGTATTTTTGAGATCTACAATCTCATTAGAAATCCTTTGAAGGAGCTTCTTCACTTCACTCATATTGAACAGATTTGGTTGGTAGCAGCAGGTTTAAGGGAACTGTCACTTTTCATACATGAGGTAGATGCTTGTTTGGATGTAGATTTAGGGTTTCCTTTGAGACAGAACATATCTCTTTTGACCTGAATGGATTCGAAGAAATCATCTTGCAAGGAATATTTATGGGCCCTTTTGACCCACATGGCTATTTTGGTTGGGAGACCCTTAATATAGTAGGCTACTAGTAATTCCTCAACATGAAGTACTGTATTCGGGATCCTATTCTTTAAATATGAAAACCGTGATTGTAGTCTTTGACTCTATCTTTACCCTTAGTTTTCATGGAAGAGAGCTCTATTACTAATTCCTCTGGGGTTTTGTCACCCCCAAACTTTTGAGTGAAGAGTTTGAAAAACACATCCCATGACGGGATGGAGCTAGCTTCTAAGGCAAAGTACCACGTAGAATCCTTTCCCTCAATTGTGTAAGGGAACACTCTACAAACCACGTCTTCATAGATAACATTTCTAAGTCTAATGGCTTGCATGAAGGATTTTATGTGGTCTTCCATAGGAATCTTATCATCTAGATTAAATTTCGGAAGCCACTTCTCAGGATTTTTAGGCAATCTATGCTGATCACCTAAAACAAATACGGAATCCCCATCTAACCATGGCCTGTTAGGTCATTTGTCATCCATATGGATATATTCTGCTGAGGATCCTGAAGATTTATAATCTGACGATTCATCAAACGAATATGAAGAAGAGGGAGGAGATGGGGGTGGCCCTCCTGCTCGGATGTTATGTCAAGGAGTTGCTGACTCTAGAAACAAGGAACCTAGATCTAGCCCAGGAGTGGATGGCTCACTGAAAAGGTCACGACATCTTTCATTGTTTTGATCACCTGGGCTTGGACTGTCTTGATTACTGAGTTGAGGTGAATCCTGAGTAGGATGATATTCAATGAATTTTCTTCTAAACTCAACAACTTTGTGGGAATTACCCTTCAATAGTTGTTCGACTGTGATGGGCCCTAAGATTAGCGATACGAGAACACATCTGTCTGACGGGGTAGCCTATTCATGTCTAGGGGTAACTAGAACAGTGTCTGAAACTTGAACTATTTGTTCCCCTGAGGTAGACACATTAGTGCAACTACGAGTAATGATCGGATCTCTTACTAGAGGAGGTGTATGATTATTTCATTTAGGGATGATGTTTTGGCCCCCCTTCTAGTGCCATTTGTTGAATCCCCAACTATGTATGTGGTTGATTAAGGTGTTTAAGGCTTACAACACACGGAGAAAACCTAGCCAAAGGGTTTGAACAATCCCACGCATGTATTGTTCTATCCTCGAGCTGTTTGGTATGGTAATCCCCCACGGATACTTATGTAGCCTTCGCTGGCTAATGGATGGATTTGATCCAAAAGGGGATCTATTTTTCAGAATGGAAAACAAAGAGTTGAGAAACATAAAAGGAAACTTAAACCTAACTAGGAAAAATAAACTAATCTAAATCTAAACTATGTCAAAAGGTGTTGGATGATTAATAGGTTGTCTTGAGCTGTGTGTAGAATAGACAATTCATCACATTGACAGAAAGGTAAATAGAATGAAACTGTACTTACTGAGATTACAAATTGTTTAATGAAAATTAAATAACAGTAAATTAGAGTTAAACCATTCAAGATAATCTGCAGGCACTCAAGTTAGTTGAAAAACCAACTTATAAGCTATAAAACTCTTACTGCTGAAGCACTTGCAGAAATAGATAAAGACAGTTCATCAAAGAAATTTCATGAATTTTAATCAATTTATTAATAATTAACAGAGATAATTCAGACTTAAATTAACACATTAACCAATTACAAATGAACCATAGTACTATCTGATCATTTGGAATAAGAAAATTGAAACTGTCAAAGAAATTTGATAGATCAAGTACAAAAGATAAAAATTAAAACGTTGTGTTATATTCAGAATTCTATGTAACAAATTACATAAAAGACCTTAGCAAAAGTTGAAGTGTTGTTCGATCTCTTGTATCAGTCTCCCTCCCAAAATTCAAAATTTCAAGAGCCCTTGATCCCTAGGAGATCATTTACTTAAATAATTATTACAAACAATAGAATTTCCCCCTAAAGGGGATCCAAAAACTAAACAAGGCTAATATCCTAGCAAATCTTTCCAGAATCTCCAAATTCGTAGTAGCTCCTCAATATTAGCATAATTGGATGATTATATTCCTAATTGAGCATTACATTTATAATCCTTGACCTCATTCTTAGCCAACTTGTGCCAAATTTGGATGTAGACATGGATCTTGCTTTCCACTGCGAATGGTTGTTTGATTAACTGCTCCATATCATGTATGCTGATGTGGTACAATTCCTTGATTTTATCCTCCTGGTCATCCCTTCATTTCTCAACCTGCTCGATCATCAGTCCAAGTGGACATGCCTTTTCAATAAGTGCCATGGTAGGAAAGGATAAGTCAGTCATGATATGAACAATTGCATACCATCTTCTGCCACATATAGCCTGAGCTTTCTTTATGGCATCAGCGACTGTATCATCCAAGTAGTCCCATGCTCTCAGAATAGTTCTAGCTCTTTTAAACTACAAAGGGTGAGAAGAGTGATATTATCAGGCCTCTCCTTCATGTACCTCTACCAATCGGCGACTTCATCATAAGCTTTTGAGGCCTACTATCTTTTCTCAATTAGGTCCTCCAAAACCACAAACATATTATCAAACACATTATGAGTTTCAAATGTATCAGCAAGAGTTCCAAACAACTGACATACCAAATCAAAATGTTCCCTATTAGTTCTTATATCAAGCTCCTTAAACTCTTCTTGGGAAAACCTGGAAAATGAAGATGAAGCTACACTTGCAGTTGCATCTTCATTTTGCCTCTCTAATGCTGCAAATTTTTGAACCTGAGTATCATTATCATTATTTTCTTTCTGCAACTCTTCACTGAGAGCAACATTCTTCAGTTGGAGGTCATCCTGTTTGTCCTCATGTTGTTTCTTGAGTTTCTCTAGTGCTTCTTTCAAACTAATAATTTCTTCCTTTTGCTTATCAAACTCTCTATTTAGAGAGTTGACATCATCCATATTGGCACATGTGAATGTGCCTAGAATACAAGTTGCATCTGTAGCATAAGCTTGTGGATCACTCGATTATGGTGTCCATAAAAATTCATTCACCGTTGACATATCCATATCATTCTGATCTCTGCCCCTCTTCTTGCCCCGTCTTACCACATATTTCTCAGCTTTACTATATTGATATTCACCCAAAGATACCACAAAGTCTTCATTAAACTCATCTCTGACCTCATCAATAGGAGGTATGATTAGGCATGTGGATATCAAAGATGAATTATGAGTTTTGGTTTGAAAGGTAATAGGCATAGTGATAAGAGAGGTGGCAGGGAAGGAAGTAACATTCTAAGCAAGAGTCACTTCAGGAGCTGAAGAAATGTCCTGAACAAAAGATTCCACAGAAGAAAATTACACAGTAGTAGCTTTAAGAAATGATGATGGTGATACTATTTCAATTTTCTCAGACATAGGGGATGAAACTGAACTAATTGAAGGAATATGAAAAGGGGTATTTAAAACTAGAGTCTCAACATATGAGGGAATAGGTTCAACCCTAGGAGCAGGTGTGATTGACTCAGGAAAACAAGTGGCATTACGGTAGAGCTCTGTCATAAAAGGCGTCACAACAGAATCATCAGAAAATGATGACAAAGCCATTATTGAAGAAATAAGTATTGCAGAAGAAGAGGGAGAAGATAGACATAAAGGTTGATATTGAGGGATAAAGGATGAAGGATTACCATTACTACCATTGGTGAGAATTTGAAAGTCATTATCAGTCTCAACAGTAATAGGCATAGGAGAAATTTTGTCCTCCTCCTCCTCCGAATGAGTCAATTCAATGGTAGAGGCAGGAGCAGATGAGATTAATGATTGTATCCATTTGAGAGGCTCTTGTTTGATCTGTGCTAGTACATATTGAATATTATCATTCACAGGATTCTCTTGAGCATCTTCAATAGGGTGCGAGGTTGCAATTTCCTGAGTATTTAGTGTTGAAGTCAATTTGTTCAGCCTCTGCTTTATCTGCTCTAAAGTATGCAAATAATCTCTAACCTCCTGTTCCACATATACCTGGGGATTTTCACCTATGGGATATTTCCATTTATCTAAGTCTGAGCTGGTTCCCACAGATGGAGTTTTGCATGCCAAAACTTCTTTTGTTGTAGCTCGGGCTTCTTTTTCTTCCCTATATTTTGCTATCCTTTCTAGGATGTCCCAATCCATAGATCTGTAATGTTTTGCCCTGTCTCTGATTTCCTTTTGATACTGTAGGATGTGGATTTGTTCTTCTTTTCTCTTATCCCTTTCTAGGACTTCATAAAATGTATCTACTCCCTGATAAATGAAATCATCCGTAGTTTGTTCATGAACATAACCTGTTTTGAAATGATTCTCCCTCAAGTGTAAATCAACAATCCCTTTAGGGTCATGCTGTCTTTTGCTTGCAAAACCAAGTTTAAGTGACATGATATGGTCCCTTAGCTTCGATGCCAAAGTAGAAGAGGGAATGCTCAAAGATCGAAGTGTAATAGGAAACCAAGGCCAGACATTCTCTTTGGTGCACCACATTTCTTGTAGATTGCCTCTGTAACTGTCTGAAATGAGATCTCTTCCAAGACCAACCTGTATAGAACAACCTTAGGAAAAATGTGAGATATGTTGCTGCCATAAACCCTGATGTAGGTGAAATATTCACCCACATACCAGTCTCCCATAGTGGCTATGATATCTTTTGCATCCAGTGAGAACGCAGGGGCTTCTTTATTGAAAATAAAAAAATACACCCTGCCAAGAAAAATTTCACATATATCATAGAACTGAGTCACATAGTTACTATCCTAGAGTTCAGAATGGTAAATATGTACAGGTGGGGACGGTAATTCCCAACTCCATCCCAAATTAGGGTAACAGAAATCAACACAGAAGATGTCTACAATGAAGGCGGTGAGATAAAAATTGGGCTTTTTCTTAGTAGTGGCTTTCTGGAACTCTTGAATAGCATGTTTAAGTTCCAGTGACATAATTGAGGCCCAAGGGAAATATTCACCTGTGGTAATAATGTGATGAGTGATGGGAGCCCATTCCTCTTTGAAGAAAAAACAATTGGGAAGGCCATAAATCTTGCACAACATGGAAGCTAACAGGGAGTAAGGCTCTTTGAACCACTCGACGAGGTATAATTCATCTTTCCTCTTGGAAAATTTGTGGGTTTCCATCATCCAGGATTTGAGCATCTGGTCAAAATTGAATTTGGATTTGGCAGTGTTAACAAAATCTACATCTAGGAACTGGGTATAAGGTTTAAGAGCATAAACCTTGACAAAGGTTTCTGAGCAGAAATTGGCTAGCTAAGACCCGGTACTGGTATTGAAAGAACGATCTTTCACATTGGCGTGGTCAATAATCCATCACACAACATTGTTATAAGGTAGGATGGATGGTATGGCAGCAATCATATGCAAGCCATAATCTCTAATTATTTCATAAACCATTTGGTCACTCTGGAAATCTGAGAGGTCATTGTTATCAAAATTTGAGTAAACCCTGGACTAGTCTAAATGATAAGTTCTAGTGACATGGCTTCTAGTATCAGAAAAGACATCGAAGTTCAGGTCTTTGGTGAACATATCCTTCTGGAGGTTTTTACTCCTGGTAATTCTGGGGGTTTTGGATGTCTCCATGTGTCGTTTTTGAATATTTATACCAGCAGTTAAAAATGAATTATATAGTAAGCATAGTAATCAATTCAAAATACAAGACAACAACCTGGTAACCAAACTGAAACTGCAGTAATCAATGTTAGATTCGCATGGTAAAATATGGAGGTAAAAATCACATAGCAGAGCGAATTATAGCAATAAAAAAAGTGAAAACTTGTAAATCAAACTATCATATTTATTATTCCCGAGAAATAATACAGACCGTCAGATGAGGGTAAAAGAAAAAGAACGGTCAAGATCAGCTTTGTGGGATGCGGGATCAAAAACAAAATTGCAACTTTATTAATTGTTTCACAACCTGTATTCCACAACTTGCGGGTTGCAGGATGCAGGTACACAAAATAGCAAAAAATTATTCAATTGGCTCAGCACCCCATATTTTCCATCTTGCAGGACGCAGGATGCGGGTCAACTAAAAACAAACACACATAAAAATTCTCCCGCATCCCGCTTTGGGGGATGTGGTTTGCGGGTTTAAAAATGAAATATCAAAAAATAAAAGGTTTCCCACATTCCACAACTTTCAGGTTGCAGGATGCGGGATGGAAAATGATCCAAACAAAAACCCAATCTTACTGTGTTAAAAACAAAGAAATTAAACATGGATTTCTTGGAAATTTGGCTAAGTTAATGAATCCCAAGATCCAAGAAATAAAAATCTTATGGAAACCCTTTAAGATTATGAGGAGTCTTACCAAGTAATCTCCATACATGTAATTGGGCTCCCGTGTCAAATGACATGGGATCTATTGTACCTACAACAACACCCTTTGGCATGCTACTTGGGCACATCATATGCAAAGAAGGTCTATTGGTAGATCTGGTGAAGATTGCACTGATCCTCAGTTTACCATAGTCGACGAATGTAAAGATGCTCCAGGAAACACTAGGACATACAGGCTACTATCGCAAGTTTATCAGAGGATACACTGTGATTACTGCTCCCATGGAAAAGCTGTTAAAGAAAGACGTTGCATTTGAATGGACTCCGGAATGTCAAGGAAGCTTCGACACCCTGAAGGCCAAGATGGACTTTATACCAATACTTGTTTTTCCTGATTGGAATAAATAATTCCACGTGCATGTTGATGCCTCTTCTACTGCACTGGGGGTTGTTCTTGCGTAGCCAAGCGAAGGCAACTTGGATCATCCAATAACATATGCTAGTAGAACGTTATCATTTGCTGAACGAAATTATACCATGATCGAAAGGGAAGGCCTGACGATGGTTTATGCTCTACAAAAGTTCAGGAACTATTTGTTGGGAGGACATTTCAAGATGTTCACTGATCATTCTACTTCACAATACCTAGTCAATAAGCCTGTGTTGGGGGGTAGAATCTATAGGTGGTTACTTTTGTTCCAAGAATTTGATTTTGAAATAGTGGTAAAGCTAGGACGGTCGAATGCTGGCCTGGATCATCCGTCACGTGTTGAGAGTGGTGAAGAACCAACCAATATTGATGATGGCTTTCCAGATGTGCAATTGTTACGGGTTGACATCGCAGATGATCACTATGCACCAATTATTCAGTTTTTGTCTACTGGTATTGCCCTAGCAGGCATGTCGACTAGCCAAAAGAAACAGTTGGTCATAAAATCCTTTGATTTTCAACTAATTGCTGGACAGTTATATAAACTTGGACCGGATGAAATATTGAGACGGTGCGTCTTACTGCATGAGCAGGGTTCCATTCTAGAAGAAGCACATGCATGAATCATAGAAGGTCACTATGGAGGCCATGCTACAGCACAAAAAGTGTTGTCTACTGGGCTATGGTGTCCCATGTTCCATAATGATGCCGCAGACTATGCAAAGAGCTGTGATGTCTGCCAATGGATCAGTAAACCATCGTAGAGGGATGAGATGCCACTAGTGCCGCAGGTGACTCTGCAACCATTTGATAAATGGTTTGTATACTTTGTGGGAATTATCAATCCGTCAGGTAAGCGTAGTGGCACCCGCTATATTATTACTGCAACTAATTACCTGACTCAGCGGGCGGAAGATGCACCAGTTGCTGATTGTACCGCTGTGACAACAACACGGTTTATTTTTGAGACCGTTGTGACGTAATTTGGGTATCCTAGAATCCTGATGAGTGACCAGGGAAGTCACTTGGTCAACCGAATGGTAATAGAGCTAACTGAGGGGCTCCAGATACAACATAAGAGGAGTACACCATACCACCCATAGGAAAATGGTACTGTTGAGGCCTTCAAAAAAAATTTAGAGACAGCGCTGACCAAGGTATGTAACGATAACCGCGATGACTAGAATTTAAAAACTCCTGTAGTTCTATGGGCCTGTCACACTACTTGAAAATGGCTAACAGGTCAGACACCATTTAAGTTAGTTTATGGACAAGAGGCAGTCATGCCTATGGAGTACATTATTCCCATCTTGCGTATTGCCACGGCGATGGGCATAGATGATGCATAGGCATTAGAATAACATGTTACGCAATTGATTCAGCTTGAAGAAGATCGTTTCATCATAGGCTTCCAGCAACAAGTTGCGAAGGATCGACAGAAGGCATGGCATGATCACCATATTAAGCACAAACAGTTTGCAACAGGATATTTGGTGTTGTTATACGACAGTAAGTTCATCAAGAATCCAGGTAAGTTACAAATGCACTCGTTAGGTCCCTATCTTGTTCAGTCCATTACATCTAGTGGTGTAGTTCAGTTACAACAATTAGATGGTGCAATGTTGCCAAATCTCATTAACGGGAGTCGCTTGAAGCCATATAGAACAGGGTCGGCGATGCACACCACATGAAGTGTAAAAAAAAAAGATTTTAGTTCAGCACAGCAAGGCAAGCCTCCAGGAAGAGGTTACGCCAGGTTAAAATTTGTTAGCGGCAATCGGTTGACCATTTGCGATAGTTGAAGGGCTGTGGGGTGGTCAAATAAAGTAATAAATGCAGGTAGTTAAACCAGTTGGATGGCAGCACTTGTTGAAGCGACCTGCATTAATGGGTGATCCGACCATTAGAAGAATAAGATCGTTGGTGGATTGGGCGTCATTAATATCCAATTTAGAAATAATGGTGAAGTTAGATTTGGTAATGATGAATTTGGGTTGGAAGTGTCTATAAAACACCATGAGGGATGCATAGGATGTCATTCTTCAATTGCACGAGTAGAAGTAGCAGGTGAATTTTGTGAAGAGTGTTGAGTGAAGTGCAATTCAAGCTGTTGATTGTATTTTCAGGTTTTAAGGGGTAAGGGATGTTGAGCGGCCTTGACGCTATTGAAATTTATAGTGAGTACGAGTCCCTTGTTTGGCCCATGGCTGTGGAAGAAGAAATCATGAGTATGCTAGTGGTTTCATTTTCTATTCCTAAGTGGAAATGATAGACTCAGAGATCCAATCCTACGCCACTAGAGAAGAGGCAAACTCGCATGTCTGTGAGAATGCGAGGAGAAGGAACTACACAGACTAAGTCGTTAAGCTCAGGAGCTGTTGAGTCCATGGAATCTCAGGGTGTCTTGGTTCATGATATTTTGGGATACGTCACTCCTATGCATCCAGGAGCCAAGCCACAGTAGCTGTCAAAGAATCAAAAGCACTTTCCCAAGTTGCCAGTGTTGTCGGAAGGGATGACGTGCTCGGTCGATATCATCCCTGCGTTGATTAGGCTCAAGTTTGATGATCATGACCTTCTCTTACTCAAAGATGTTCGGGATGAGCCATATGAATCCATCCCCATGGCTCCTGGTGGCCCCGTTCAGCGAATTTTGAAACCTTGGGCCAGTGGGTTAGACAAGTCTGGGTTGTTGGGGCTCATCAATATGCCCCATTTCAGCCGCTTGAATGAAGCACTTGTATGTGTGAAGCAATTGTTGGCATGTTTCCATGGAGGGACACTTTGGCTGACTATGCCAATCCTGGTTATAGTCGACTTGATTGCGAGCATTACTAGTTTTTCAAAGGCTAGGGAGGACTCGATGCAGTATATTCTTAGAAGAGATACAGAGAAGAGACTTGCCAAGCAACTGAAGGAGCATTTTGGTTTACAATGGGATGGTCGTGCTTATCGCATTGACAGTATTAAATCACAGGTGGTGCACATTGGTGCAAGAATTCTGGCCAGCAAGGTTGTTTGCAGCAATTAACCAGTCCAATGCAATTTGGGTGTTGTCACCTGTTCTCAGAAATGTTTTGAGGGGGTACAAATGAATTGGTCTCTATTTTTGTTAAATCAATTGCTTGAAGATGTGCTTGTTGCTCAGACTGGGTGGCCCTTTTCCTATAGTTGGCTATTGATTCTTATCGCTCTCGTTGCTTGGATGGAACCTGAAGACTACCAACCAATGGTGGTTGATGCAGTCAAGGTTCGCTGTGGTGCCCACTATCAGAACCTATGGTGGGTCAAAGAGCCCAATTGATAAGCAGACCGCACCATTCATTTCTGGGTCTATTGGGAAATGCTGCAAGCTGCCACCATCGTCATTCCTAGATTTTCTCCCTACGCCGTGGTAAAGTATCATTGGATCCTTCAGTTTGCTATTGGACCCCACTCCATTCATATTCAGGCCAGGAAGTGGCTACCATTGCCTTATAAAGTCACCACGAAAGATTTGTATACTATTGTACAATACTGCCTAGGGGTCTGGTGCATCCTGGTAAGTTAGGAGGAGTTAGCTACGAAGTTGCCCCCGAATGTCCCTGAAGAACCTGCCCTGGAGGAATTGAGCACCCATGACTCCGACAATGAGTCATCGACAGATCCTGAAGATGTAGCACAATGTATGCGGGAGGACACTCGCACCAAATGGTAGTAGGAGTACGAGGTGGGCAGTGGTCCCAAACCGGGGATGGAAGACTAGCTTGCAGTGACTTATCAAAGAGACATCGGCGTGGTAAGAGATAGACTAGATTCCATTTTTTATATTATTTCCAAATAGACATCAGCAAGACCTCTACTGTAGGACAGCCCATTGATCAGCACTAAGCCTCGGGATAAGAATGTGCAAGTTCCCCTGACTGCAATTAACGCTGGCAATGAATATGTTCACCAACAGCTGCACCCAATCCAGAGTGTGACTTTGGATCTAGACAAATTGTCAGCTATAGCGTTGGTTGAGTTACAGCATGGAATCGCACTAGAATTGGTGGCACGGCAAGAAGATTTGACTAGGGGCTATGTCCAGTCCTGAAATACCACTGAGAAGCTGCAGAAGGAAGAAGAGGAGCTGCACCAGGTCCATGTCCAGTTGGCAGAGGAGAAGTTACAAGAAATCAACCAGTTGAAGGCGACACAAGCCGAGTTGTAGCAGAAAGTTGCTGAAGAGATTACTGACCTCAAGAAGGTACAAGACCAACTGGTTGTTGAATAGGCGCAGCTGTGTGCCCGGTGTAGCGAAGTTGAACAGGCTATTTCTGATGCCTGCTAGAACATTTTTTACAACACCATAGGGCTCACCCCAGTCAAAAAGGCCAAGCTATTGGGGCAAACTATGGTTCAACTTTAGGATAATAACTTACTGCTCTAGGCCCAGGTACAACCCACAACACCGTCGAAGCAAGTTGCAGAGTGCAAGACCTCCATTGAATAAATTTCCACTCAGTTTGGCACCATGGAGAAAAAGGATAAAACTATTATGGAGGAGACCACGTAGTTTTGGCAAAGTATTGTTCAGGATGAGCAACTTGATCAACTAACTACGTAGGTGAAAGAGGCAGAGGGCCAGCTGACAACCCTAAAGACATCACTAAATGTCATGCCACTGATGGTGCAGATCACCTGGGCCATAGAACTGAAGGATCTACAGTAGTGAGCTTCCCATGCACAAGAAAACCAACAAAAGCGCCATGAGCAGCTTGACAAATTCTAAGAAATCGGTAGCCAGTTGGCTGTTAAGGCTGTTGCCATGCTCCAGGCTGTTCAAGAGAATTGACAAATGGTTGACAACAAGGCTAGTGAGGAGCACCTCGTCCAGCAAACTTTGACTAATTGTCAGAGTATCGCCAGTAAAGTCTAGCTTTAGATTCAGGAAATTGAGCAACAATTTGAAGATTTTAAGGACAAAACTTCGGCACACACCCTGTCAACTTGACGTGGCTCGAGGGCGAGCCACAAAAATGTGTTGGGGGACTATTGGCAAGGGGTTTTGGGGTAAGTGAGTTGTGCAGCATCCCAGCAGCTGCGCAAGCTCAAGTGGTACCGCGCAAGGGCAGATCGGCGCGATAAGCAGAAGAATAACTGCTTTTTGAATATTTTATGTATATTTTGACCAATTTTTGTTGCAATAGGTCAGTAGTGGTTAGAATTCAGTTAGTAGTGGACCCTCAATGTAAAGGTTTAAGCATATTTATAGATCTATTTTGAGGATATTTGGGGGGCGATAGTGTGTGATTGTATGGGATAAGATCTGGTACAATCAATTTTATGGAGAATTTTCTGTCTTAACAATGATTTTATCCAGATTTCTTCCTGATGTATGAAGTCTTCGGTTTTGGAGAATAATTGTGTAATGTTGTACATTTGCGCAAGGTTAATATGATGCGATGAGTATGGCTCAATTCTTGTCTGTTGTTATAGATCTGTTATGATGCTGCAACTCTGTTTTGTTACAATGGCATAATATAGATGTGATTCAGTCTCTTTCTGCTATATTGATGCGATCTGTTGTTTTTATGTCGATGCAATCTGTTTTTCTGTAAATGTTCGATGCGTTGTGAGTAATGATGTTCCTTGAATAATGCTGCGATATTGTGATACTGTGTGAGGATGTGATGATTGCATAATTTATGGTGTCCCTCCATTCGATCCCCATATCCTCCTTTCTGACTGTCGAAAACTTGGTTCCAATAGCTCTCCCTTGAACACCTTGGGTGAGACCTCGTCTGCTCTATAGATGTTGCTGGGCAGGGTAAAACCTGTCTGGGCCGATACTCAGGGAGTTTGCATTGGAGGGCGTCAACAGAGAGGGAACCCCTATTGACAAATATTTGTTGGTGGGCTTCACCAACAAACCCAGCCTATTCAACCAAATGGCCAGTAAAACACTCATTTATCAACCTCCTTAAGATGTTGTCTCATCTTTCATTTATTAATTAATAAAATATTCAACAATTACATGCAATTATCCTTGACCTCACTTGGTCATTTAATTACAAACTTTGTAATAAAATTATAACATAATGTCTCCTAAAACATAAAATGTTTTTGCAAATTTGGGGTATGTGGCATGCATGGGCAAAGAAGTCAAACCCCAACAGTATCTTTAAAAATCAAAGTATTTGTATAAGCTTGATGAAGCTTTTGGATTTATGTGCATCCACATCTATAGGGTACTCATGTTTCATATTGATGGACTGAAAAATGCAAAACAATTATTGGATAATCCTGAATCCTTGTTTGGCAAGTAGGATGAGCTAAGAGGCCATATTCAGGAGAATGAGATGGTAGCACTACAACCCAGTAACTTTGAAACTATACAACAATTTTTCTCAAGATTCAAATCATTGGTCATGCAATGAAAGCAAAGTGGGATTGAGAATAAGGATGAGAAATTGGTGCTCTCCATTCTAAAAAAACATGGCCCACAATTACCAGTGTGTTTGTATCTACCTTTCACTCTGGGATATTGAATAATCCTAATTGGAAAATGTCATCCCTTGATTCATTCTCAGAGCCTCTAATATAGGAACAATACAAGATGATACATATGGGAGCTCTTACAACCTCTCCAAATGAATCTCTCTTAGCTAGTGAGACAAGGAATGTGCAAGAAAGGAGGACGAAGAAAGGAACAGAAAAAAGGAACACTAAATTCAAACCTAAGGAAGAGTTCGATCCAACAGATGAATCCTCGGGCTCTAAGAAGGACAAACGTCCTAGGTTTGACAAAGGAAAGTTCTCTTACTGTAAGAAAGGAAACCATACAAAGAAATATTGTATGAAGAAGACCACGGATCATATGACAAAACTCTTTGGGAAGCACGATATTTACCTCCCTTAAGGAACAAGGAAGGGTGACTCTATAGACAAGACTGAAGACAATGATGAAAGATTCCATGCACTGAAGGATGGTTTTTCAAAATCACATGCCTTTCTATTTGATTCAGTAGACTCCAATAACATTCATCAAAATAATCATCTCTTCATTACAACATATTGATGGTCTGAGTATGCACATGGGTGATGACACTCAAATCCAAGCTCAAGGAAAGGGTTCAATCAATTTAGAACATGGAGTATTCAAGAATGTCCTCTATGTACCCTCCTTAGTTGAAAATTGTGTATTTGTATACAAGATGACACATACTAGCCCACCAAAACGAGTGGTATTTGGTCCTGATTCGATGAAGATATTAGATATCTCAACTGGGAAGTTTATAATGAAAGGTGTTGCAAACCATGCCTCCAAGGCATATGAATTCTCACACTTTTTTCCATACTAAGATCCAATCCCATCTTAGCTGCCACTTGAAAGGGAAGGTAAATTCATCCTACCTAAACCTTTTACATATGATAATGTTTCCATTAATCTTTCAAATTCATAATCTTAAACAAAGGAAAAAGTTGAATCAGTTTATGGAATTGAATATGAAGTTCAATCGGATCCAAATTCATATCCAGTACCTACTCCCAATCCTAGGCCTAAGTGGGGTCAAAAGTTTATTGAGGCAGCTAGGAACATGACTGGAGAATCATTTGACATGAGAAGAAAAATATCCCAGTTTCAAAAAGAGAAACTTTTATTATGTCAAGCAAATTCACTTCTCCCATAGAGGTGCTAAAAAATCCCAGAGAGATGCTTCATGATGGTAAGGTCTGATCAACAATTCTACTCACTGAAGAACAAATTGGATCATATCACTCTTCCTCCAGAAAGAAGAGACAAAGCTAACATTACTTCTCCTATCTATCATAGGACTGGAAGAATATGGAGATGTTCAAATGCACAGTACCAAGAAACTAGTGCACACAAGAATGATCACACTGCATTACTACTCTACAAATATGTAGATTGCAGATACATTTTTACAAGATTTTTATTCAAGAATAGTTTTTCTCTTGATATGAAAGCTTGATCCTAGTTTTTCCTACTTATTTTAAGGGTGGGGGGGGGGGGGGGCCCATGATGTTTTCCCCATTTCATTGTTTGTTAAGCAATCATTTTTATTCAATTAGATTGTACGGGTGAGATTTCTCCTTAGTTGTCAGGGCCTGTGTTTTCCAAAGTTAGGATTAAAGCCGAGGGGTGTTAGGATTAATTAATTATCCCTTTGTCCACATAATCTATTTGTCCATTCTCCTATCTTATGAGGTCTTCGTCACTTCACTAGTGCATGGGGAACACACCTAGGGTCCACCTACCACATAGTGCACCTATTTGCATGAGTTTAGCTCTAGAGTCATTCCACGTTGGTAGATTCAAATCCTATCTTAAGCATTCAAATTCTCTTATTTGTATTACCATTGTATTACATATTTCATATGTAGGTGGTTCACTTAGTGAACTTGTTACATAGCACGATCGTTCGTAGGATATTAAAGAATATCCCTAATTTCACTAAATATTGCAAAATTCCTCCTAAAATAGTATTATTGAACCCCCCTCCCAATATACCTCTCCAATTAAGAAAACCCCTATTTTCACCAAATAATTGTAGGTATCCATTTTTATCAACCCAATTTTAATACCCCCTTTATATCATATTATCAAATTGTAATAAATAGGAGCCCTAATGCATCTTAGTATAAGTAAACATGGTATTAAATAAAATAATAGTATAATGCTAATAATGATCCCACTTGGATTGCACAATCTACTAATCAATTTGTAGCATTGGATAGTGGAAGACCCAATGGAAAAGTAAAGAGGAAGGCAAAAATACGTAAAAGGAAACTCAGTCAAGAGATCAATGTAACAAAGAGTGTAAAATACCGATAGTCCAATAGTCAGTTCAATGCTTAGAAAATATGAGAATTGCAGATGTTTCACACCACAAATTGTGAATCAACCAATTTTATATCATGTAAATACAAGTATAGCCACAGAGAGATCATGTTTTGTATAAGCTTAATGAATTAAACTCCATAAAAATGAAAAATTGAAATCCTTTCATGGATGGACTTCCCTACATTTTAGTGTATTTTATTTATTGAGACGATATGTGAACAAACACTTGGTTTTCACTAAGAATAAACTACAACAAAGAAATAGAATTGATTCATGGGAAAAATGTATTAAGAAAATTTTAAACATGTTTAAAAAATTGAAACAAACAATTGACAAAAATTTATGTCCTAATGAAATATTTCTTATCCATTATGCTAAATTTCATCTACCTTAATTGACCATCTTGTATACAATCACTTTCTACATTTAACTTTACTTAATATTACATAAAAATGATTTTAACATAAATATTTTAAAAACAATATCATAAAACAAATATTAAAAAAATTCTATTTGACATGCAAACACACACACACACATTCCAAAGAAAAAAAACTTTTATTTATTGAATAAACGTGAACTACTTTAATGAGCTTACATAAAGTTCAATATCTGAGGCTTCCATCACACATAAGAGAAATTGTTTTTCTTTTGCCCTAAGAAATATTTCACCTATTTCCTTTTGTGTTTTGTCCTTATATTCTTACTACTGATTCACCTTTCTATCTCTTGAAAGACTGAATTTAGATTGATTCATAGTATAGGGATGAAATCCCATTTGAGGTTTCTTCAATTTCCATCATCCCTAGCTGAAAAGAGGGAGCCTGTTTTGAAAGAGTGTCTACTTCTACATTCAGTTCTTTGTATATGTGAGAGAAAACTATTCCCCCAAATTGATCCTTCAAAATCTGAATTTCACCTAGTAGATGATGTAGATGTGGTGCTCTGATTTTTTTTTCCATTTGCCCAATCTATAACCATTTTTCGTATCCCCATATATCTGTATGTTCTTAATTTGTCTGCTTTTTTTCATTTTCAATACTTCCCATAAAGCTGCGATATCCGCCTTATTGTTAGTTGCTTGACCAAGAGAATATTTTATACAAAGTTTTATTTCTGTTGATAAATGAAGGATTTCTCCAGCTCCTCCCAGAGGAGGCTCACTTTGACTCGCCCCATCAAAACAATCCTAAGGTATCTCCCTGTTTATGACTGGTTGTATAATAGTTTTTCTCTTGACTGGAACTAAGATGAATTTGTGCTCCTAAATCTTATTTAAAATTCAAAGCGATGGTAAGGTCAAGAGATACCCACATATTTTTTTAAATGGTTCTGTTTCATGCATCCCAAATGTTATACACGAAAAGAATTGGAAAATCTCCATAACAACATACCGCTTCATCATGCCACCATGCTTGCATGTGTTGTTACAGCCTTGCATTAGATCTTTCACAAGCTCCATTTTTTGAGAGATTCTGTGTCACACTTGTCCACACGCTTCCTGCATATGGACACAAAATGAACAAGTGTAAGTTTGTTTCTTCTTTCATCTTGGATAGACAACAAAATCCTAGGCCCTCAAAACCTCTCTTCTTCAACATTTCCCAGGTTAATAATTTGTTGGATAATGCCAGCCACATCATGATAATGGTATTTAGTGGACTTTGAATTTTCCATAACCTACACCACCACCATTTTTTCACCGATTCAACCTGCTCTCCAATTGTCACTTCATATCCACGCTTTGTTGTATATTACTCTGTTTTTGGTCCAAATGAGTTTATCTAGTTCAGATCTTAGGTGAACATAGTTGGAGACTAGTAGGCTGATGAGCCTATTCCACTCTACAACAAGTGCCCCAGTTAAACCGAGTTCCTGCGAATTTTACCAGCTTCTCTTGCCCCTTGACAAATATTGTGTGTGCACATCTGCTAAAGTAGTTATTCTCTGATTACTTAGATGTTGGACAAACTGAGGTGACAATTTTCCCCTGCACCTGCCCATGAGTGTTCCCCTTGTATTACCCTTTCTTCATCGCCTATCCTCAAGGCCGTCCAATTTCCAATTAGAGGAAAATCCAAAACTAGCACTTTCCATCCAATTGAGCCATTCTTATGACTTTTGACTGGATTCCTAGTCCAGTCTGTTATAACGGATCCTGAGCAATATTTTGTTAACATGACCCTTCCCCATAGTGAGTCCAAATTCTGGATTAGTCTCCACAAATTTTTTGTTGCTAAGGATTTACAGAACAAGTCAAGGTTTTTGATTCCCCAACCTCCTAAATCCTCTGGAATAGCAATGACACTCCATTTTACCAAAGGGATTCCTTCTATTTGTTTGCTTGTTGTCCATAGAGAAACATTTCTTTCTATTTTTTTTTAGGATCCCCTTAGGTATATAGGCTATTGATTCCCAATATACAGGTATAATCTACAAAACAGCCTTCAAGAGCACTAATATTCCCCCTCTTGAAAGAAAACAATTGGCCTAGATAGTGATTTTGCTCTCTATTTTTTTATATAACCAAATCTAATCCTGATAAGAGTAACTATTGGGATTCAGAAAGAAACCTAGGTATTTGAAGCCTACTTCAAAAGATGTAATCTAAAAAGGAACGATCTCCCTTTCTCTCTGGATCATATCTACCAAGAACTCATTATGTATTAGGTTGGAATTTTCCATGTTTACTACCATTGCTGTGGAATTTTTATATATGTCGATCAGCGAGGAAAAATCCTCAATATTTCGAATGGTTCCTTCTCCAAAGACTAAAAAATCATCAACAAAGAGGGTGTGGGTGAATTCTTCAATGCTAGAAACTTTAATTCCTTTTATCATCTTGTTGTCCTTTGCATTGTGTATTGTCCTGCTTAGTGCTTCTGCGGCTAATAGAAAGTTGAAGGAAGAGAGGGGACATCCCTGCCTTAAACCTATTGAGGAATGGAAGAAATTGGAGGGAGATCCATTTATTAAAACAATAAAAGAGGTGGATTGCAGACATCCCATAATCCATTCCACTACTTCCAGAGCTACTCCAATTTTGATCAGTAACAGCCTAACAAAAATATAGCCTACCTGATCATAAGCTTTGGATAAATCTAGTTTTAAAGCAAAGGCTCTTTGTTTGTCCTTTCTAATCATATGTATTTCTTCTAGTGTAAATGACACAACATCATGAATTTTCCTATTATAGACAAAACCAAACTACTCTTCAAAGATGATTTCACTTAGGATTGGTTTAATCCTTAAGGCTATGAATTTGGCTCTTATTTTGTATATCATGTTACAACATGATATTGGTCTCAAATCATCAAAGGACTGAGCTTTTTCTTCTTTGGAATTATTGTCATAAAGGTATATTTTAAACTTCCCAAGACCTTGCATGATCTTTGGGATTCTTTGACTACCTTGAGGATATCCTTCTTAAGTTTTTCATAGAAGCCAAGATAAAATTCCACTGTAAAGCCATCAGGCCCATGGATTTTCCCTTTTTGAAAGGTATGTAGGATATGATTTACCTCTTCCTCATAAATTTTTTTGGTAAGTTCTTCATTCATTTCCTCAGTTATCATCCTTGGGAAAATCCCTAATACTTCCAAAATTTCTAGAATTGGACATCCTTATAGTTCTTTGAATATGTTCTGAAAGAAGTCCACCCCTGCTTCTGCTTTGTCCTCAAAGGATCTTACCATATTCCCTTGGCTATTTCTGATCTCAAAAATAGTGTTTATGTTCTTTCTGTGGGAGGAAAACCTGTGAAAAAATTTGGTGTTCTTGTCTCCCACCTCAAGCCACAAGGTGCTGCTTTTTAAATGCATCAGTTTCTCTTCCTTTAAAAGCAGAGAATCCTTCTTACTTTCCATCTTTTTTAACAATTCTGTCTCCTCTATACTGAAAACCCCTCTCTCATTTTTCTGGAATAAATCCTCTATCTTTTTTTCTACCTCCTTCAGCTCCACCTGAGAGAAATGTTGGTGTTTCTCATCCTACTCTTTTGAGATTTTATTTTCCCTTGTTAAATTTTCTGTGAATTGTTGCATTGCAGAATGATTTTGGGAAATCCTTAAGGGTTTCCAAGCAATTTTAATTTGTGCTCTATACTCATCCTCTTCCAACCACAATGGGTTGAATTTTAAAGGAGCTGGAGGTTTTTTATCTGGAAGTCTCACTATTAGTGAAACTGTTCTGTGATCAAAATCCCCCCCTGTTTCTATTGTAGACCTTAGAGTTAGCTTTACATTGAGAAGGTTTTCTCCTACCAAGAAACGATCTAGTCTTTTAGAGATGGCTTGGGCTCCTCCCCTTTTATTTCTTCATGTGGGTTCCAATTTCAAAGGAACTACATCCACCAGTTTCCTTTTTTCAAAGAAATCTAAGAAAAAATTACCCAGAGCATCTTTCCTGGAATTTTCACCCCACACTTCTCCCATTGTGAGGGTTAAATTTAAATCCCCACATAAAATCACTTTTTCTTTCTCCATTGCTCCTATGTGCCTGATTTTTTCCCAAAATATTTTTTGGTTGTAGAACGACCCATACACATTCAGAATTGTAAATTCTGTCTCTGTCTCCCCATTTATGAGTTTTGTTTCTAATGTTGAATCGTGTTTAATTATTTCAATTCGATGCAAGACCGGGCTCCAAGCTGTCACGATTCCTTCCAAATGTCCATCAGCGTCAATAATATCCATTTCCTAGTCTCTGACAATCTCTTTAACTATTTCTTCCACTTTTGTTCCTTCCAACATTGTTTCCTAGACCATCAATGTTGTAGGTTTTAGGTTGTTGATCAACCTTTTCAGGGAGATTTTTTTTAGGCCCCCTCTAGCCCTCATGCATTGTAGGAGAGCAGATACATCAGGAACCCCTTCCTTGGGACGACACTCTAAGAGCCCGTTTAATTGTTGTGCATTTACCATCGTTGATGTCTAAGTCTGCTTCCACTTGAGCATTTGAAAGAAGAGACTTTGTTCTTGATTGTGGTTTCTGAATTTTGTTTAGAGCCAATCTGGCCAAGGAAACTACCTCTTCCAAAATTGAAGAACTTCTTGATCTAAGATAATAATATCTTTTAACCTCCACCCTTTTCCATGGATTTTTTTCATTAATGACATTCAAATTTCACTCTTTTAAGAGTGAAACGATAATTTTTTGCGAATTGACGGAATATAAAGGAGAGGTCTTGTTATTACCTTTTTCCTTTCACGATGAAAATTCATCTAAAGCCTCTGCATTATCTATACATTGGTCGATTTGAATTTCCATTCACTCGGATTTACCATCTTTTTCCTAGGCTTCAAGTGCCATTGAAACTGTCGCTTTCACTTTGTTCTCACCACCCTTCAAAGGACTTAGCTCATCGTGTACTTCAGTTGATGTTGTCATTTTCCATTTATCCTTGCCACCCTGCATTATTCTTTGCTTGACGCATGCTTCAGTTGACCTTGGCTCTTTCCCTCCGTCATCACCACCCTGCATTAATCTTAACTGGTCGAGCACTGAATCTATGGACGAGGGCCCTACTCTTCTGCAAGTGAAACATCCTGACTATCCTTCTATAAGTCCTTCTGTAAGTGCCCTACTCTTTTTCAAGTGAAACATCTAAACAAGATCTTCCAATAGTCTAGCTACTTCCACCAAACACTACCATGCAGAACAATTTTAAGTTCTTCATACAAATCGTCTCTCATATCCATATCGACCAATATCCAAGCGCATCTACGATCTATATTCTCCTCCCAATTTTCCTCAGTGGCTATGAAGTTTCCTAATTTATTCCCTATAGCTTCAAAGAGATTTGGTAGCCAAAATACCATAGGAAGGCCTGACAAAATGACCCATATATTTTGAATGTTGTGTGGTGATCTAAAAGCATTGAAATCTACTGACCACTTCCTTAGAATCAGCCCCGATGGTCCCCACTTCCAATTCCTCTCCAACAATTTGGTGTTGTCCTTCATGCTATGCATTTTTAGGAGGAACCAACCTTTGGGAATGATGTAGAAAACTGGTTCGTATCCTAAGACGCAACACCAGTTCTCCTGAATCCACTGCTCCAACGAAGCTCTGGTCGTCACCTTGCCACATAACCATCCAACCAGAGCGAAGTTAAGGTAGTCGGGTATCTGCTCCAGACTTATATCCTTTCTAAGTGTCATTTCCAAGCTGCCTTTCTTTGACCGCATCCCTCTTTGTTTCCTCGGCATATCTAACGGCGCCTTCACATGTGCATCCTCCCTCCTGATGTCAACCCTATCATTGTTGGTCATGGGAACTATTAGTGGAGAAGCACCAAAAAGTACTTCCTCGTTTACCATGGTTGTCGAATATGTGGAGCGTACCTCCTCGTCCGAGAAAAAAACCAAAAAAGCATTGCTCTCCTCTTTGTAATCCACCTCTTCGCTATACATATTCGCTTTTTCCGATCCACCGATTCTAAACCTTCGATCGTGCACCTCATTCCTCTCCTACTAAACATTAAAACTGAAGAAAGAAAAAACTGCCACCTGTTTATTGCACAAGGTTTTGCACCCAGGACTGTTGCCGTAGAGCAACGTTTATTCCCCCCCCCCCCCCCCCCCATATATATATATATATCACAAGCTAATATTTAAAAAAAATCAGTAACCGAGGCTCCAATATAACGCAGTAATTGAGGCTCCACTCGATGCTTATAATCTGCACTAAGGCATGGCTATTAACATTCCTAGCCAAAAGCTTTGATAGTTCCTTCTTGTTCTCCAGGAATTGGTCACCGAGAGGATTTGATGAGAAATCTGATAAGGCACAACCTTGTGTGAGATATAGGAGGAATTGGTGGGAAGATAGGTGTCTGTGGGAGGCCTCCAAATATGTGAAGAAGAAGTTATATATATGAATCCATCTCACGATTTTAATTTTATTCCTCATCCCACCCAAATAAAATAACCCCCAATATTTATATTACTATGTCAAATTAAAAAAACCCCTTGACCCCTTAATAGGAGGCAATATATTTTTTAGGGTTTTAGGAGTACTCAAACCCCCAATATAAATGGGCGTGATATGATATTTCCCTTCCTAGTGAACCCCCAATGATTTCATATTGATTTATGAATGTAATGTTATTCTTCCAATTATTGGTCTCATGTGTGTTTAATTTGTGGTGAATTAATAATGAGCCTTCTTTACTAATTGAATTCATGCAGGCCTGAAGATCCTATGCTTCATTTTATTTAAAAAGAGAGATCCAATTTGTTAAGATGTAAATTTTTTCTTGATGTGTAAAATGTTTAAAGAAAAAAATTACTATTTTAAGTTGACATGTTAATTTTATACCTTATGGGTTAGGACATGTTATTTTTTACTTTTATTTTTATTATTTTTTTTAATATTTTTATTTTTATTTTAACTGATAGGTGTGCTTATCATTATAAGTTTTAATTAAAAATTAAGAAAAAATGAAATAAGGTTCAATGTTACTATTTTATCAAAAAATAATTAACTACTAGCATAGATCCATTTTAAACCCAAATCGATCTAATTTCTTGAGGTGTACATTTTTTTACCATCTGGATCCCTATCCGTACTTGATAGATAAGGGTTTAAAATAGAGTTATTTAAGTCGATATATAATTTATATTTTTTATTTTTTTATATTTTTTTATTTATGTCGGCTAGCATAACATTAATACACATGTTACCACTCTAACCCTACCAAATTTATCTATATGTAGACACACCACATAACACTAAAAACAACATAGAATCAGTCAAAACATCATCAACTATTGATGATTCTCTAATGTTCGTTCCGTTGAAAGATTAAAATTGTGTTGCCTTCGCTAACTACAAGTAGTTCCTTAGTCTTTACTGGGTTGGCTGAATCACATGAGGAGATCTCTGTACATTTTTACGCCGCCTGTTTCTTTCAAAATATGATCAGAATTTTACTTTGAACTGTGAGTAAAGCATAACTTCTTTTATCCTCCATTTTTTTAATTATTTGCCCCATTTTCAGTGTAATTCAGATTTGATGTTTTCATCACTGACATTTTGTGTCAAACAGAGTTTGGCAGTGGTGTAGTATGGATTCGGAGCAAGGTAAGCTCTTCATTGGTGGTATATCAATGGAGATAACAGAAGAGAGAATGAGATTAAGAAGGATAGGCTTACAAGTTTGCCACAAGGGTTTGGCTTTCTTCTGTTTGCAGATCCAACTGTAGCAGACATAGTTCTCTCGGAATCCAAGAACAACATTGACGGTCAAATGGTAAGTTATTTTTCATTTTGCTTTTTCACTCACTTAAAAAAGTAAGGTCTAGTTTCATCGAATTGGCTGATTTTACAAATTGGTAGGGTAGATGTGTTAGTCTTTAACATTTTAGGTTTACAATTAGAGATATTTGATTCCTTAGATACTTGATAGATCTTTTTAAAATAACTCTATGCTGGTGGATAGTAATGTGTGCACATCTTTTGTTTTTGTTTTTTATTTTCTTTTCCTCAAATATTTAGGTGGAAGTCAAAAAAGCAATGTCAAGAGATGAGCACCAGATGAGAAGGACCAGCTCTGTTGGTCGAAGTCAAATTAGGACTAAGAGGATATTTGTTGGTGGCTTAGTGCCTACTGTTACTGAGCATGAGTTGAAAAAATACTTTGAACACTTTGGAACAATCAACAATATAGTTGTAATGTCTGATTCCAGTACTCAAAGACCTCGAGGATTTGGCTTCATGGTGTATGATTCAAAAGATGTTGTGGATATAATTGTACAACGTCACTTTCATCGACTCAATGGAAATGCAGTAGAGTTAAAGCGATCAATCCCCAAAGTAGTGATCTCTAGTGGAAGAGGAGGAAATGGGCATGCCTTCAATTCAACTCCTTTTCCTCCAATGAATGCTCCATCGAGAGGGGTTGGTGGCTATTTTTCCTATGGTCCTCCCACTCCCATGGGTGGTGGAGGTAGCTATGGAGGTGGAGGTCCTAGTTATGGCACCAGTATCTCTGGCATCAGTTATGGAGGAGCTCCAGTTAGCTATGGAGGTGGAGGCCATGTTTCCTATGGAGCAAGCAATTGGGAGAATGGAGGATATGGTAATACTAACAATGTTACTCCTACAGGTTCAGGAAATAGGGGGAATGCAGGATATGGTAATACTAATAATTCTCTAGCTCCAGCTCCATTTCCATCTTATATTAGCTATGGAGGTGGAGGTCATGTTTCTTATGGAGTAGGCAATTGGGAGAATGGAGGATATGGTAATACTAACAATGCTACTCTTGCAGGTTCAGGCAATTTGGAGAATGGAGGATAAGGTAATACTAATAATGCTACTCCTGTAGGTTCAAACATGTGGGGTATTCTAGCTATGGCTTATGGAAACAAAAACCCAGGTAGCTCTGTTGAATATGGGAGTGGAGGCATAACTCCTTATGGGGCAGCTGAAGCTCCAGTTCAGAACGACCTGTCAAATGGAAGCAGTGGTGGGTATCATCTCGTTTTCCTTTGCAGTGTGTATTATCCTGCTTAGTGCTTCTGCAACTAACAGAAAGATGAAGGGAGAGAGGGTACATCCTTGCCTTAAACCTCTTGAGGGATGGAAGAAATTGGATGGAGATCCATTTATTAAAACAATTAAAGAGGTGGATTGCAGACATCCCATAATCAATTCCACTACTTCCAGAGCTACTCGAATTTTTTATCAGTAGTAGCCTAACAAAAATACAGCCTGCCTGATCATAATCTTTGGATAAATCTAGTTTTAAAGCAAAGGCTCTTTTTTTGTCCTTTCTAATCCTATGTATTTCTTCCCGTGCAAATGACATAGCATCATGAATTTTCCTGTTATAGAGAAAACCAAACTGCTCTTCAGAGATGATTTCACTTAGGATTGGTTTAATCCTTAAGGCTATGACTTTGGCTCTTATTTTGTATATAATGTTACAAAATGATATTGGTCTAAAATCATCAAAGGACTGAACTTTTTGCTTCTTTGGAATTATTGTCAGAAAGGTAGAGTTTAAACTTCCCAAGACCTTGCATGATCTTTGGGATTCCTTAACTACCTAGAGGATATCCTTCTTCGGTATTTCATAGAAGCCAAGATAAAATTCCATTGTAAAGCCATCAGGCCCATGGATTTTCCCTTTTTGAAAGGTATGTAGGATATGTTTGATCTCTTCCTCATAAATTTCCTTGGTAAGTTCTTCATTCATTTCCTCAGTTATCATCCTTGGGAAAATCCCTAATACTTCCAAAATTTCTAGAATTGGACATCCTTCAAGTTCTTTGAATATGTTCTAAAAGAAGTCCAGCCCTACTTCTACTTTGTCCTCAAAGGAGCTTACCATGTTCCCTTGCCTATTTCTGATCTCAAAAATAGTGTTTATGTTCTTTTTGTGGGAGGAAAACCTGTGAAAAAATTTGGTGTTCTTGTCTCCCACCTCAAGCCACAAGGCCCTGCTTTTTAAACGCATCAGTTTCTCTTCCTTTAAAAGCAGAGAATCCTTCTTACTTTCTAGAATTTTTAACAATTATGTCTCCTCTATACTGAAAACCCCTCTCTCATTTTTCTGGAATAAATCCTCTATCTTTTTTTCTACCTCCTTCAGCTCCACCTGAGAGAAAGATTGGTGTTTCTTATCCAACTCTTTTGAGATTTTTTTTCCCTTGTTCAAATTTTCTGTGAATTGTTGCATTACAGAATGATTTAGGGAACTCCTTAAGGGTTTCCAAGCAATTTGAATTTGAGCTCTATACTCATCCTCTTCCAACCACAATGGGTGTAATTTTAAAGGAGTTGGAGGTTTTTTATCTCGAAGTCTCACTATTAGTGAAACTGGTCTATGATCAGAATTCCCCCTTGTTTCTATTGTAGACCTTAGAGTTAGGTTTACATTGAGTAGGTTTTCTCCTATTAAGAAACAATCTAGTCTTTTAGAGATGGCTTGGGCTCCTCCCCTTTTATTTCTTCATGTGGGTTCCAATTTCAAAGGAACTACATCCACCAGTTTCCTTTTTTCGAAGAAATCTAAGAAAAAATTACCCAGAGCGTCTTTCCTGGAATTTTCACCCCACACTTCTCCCATTGTGAGGGTTAAATTAAAATCCCCACCTAAAATGAATTTTTCTTTGTCCATTGCTCCTATGTGCCTGATTTTTTCCCAAAAATATTTTCGGTTGTAGAACGACCCATACACATTCAGAATTATAAATTTTGTTCTTGTCTCCCCATCTATGAGTTTTGTTTCTAATGTTGAATCGTGTTTAATTATTTCACTTCGATGCAATACTGGGCTCCAAGCTGTCAGGATTCCTCCCAACTATCCATCAGTGTCAATACTATCCATCTCCCAGTCTTTGACAATCTCTTTAACTATTTCTTCTGCTTTTGTTCCTTCCAACATTGTTTCCTAGACCATCAGTGTTGTAGGTTTTAGGTTGTTGATCAACCTTTTCAGGGAGATTTTTTTAGGCCCCCTCTAGCCTTCGTGCATTTTAGGAGAGCAGATACATCAGGAACCCCTTCCTTAGGACAACACTCTAAGATCTCATTTAATTGTTGCATGTTTACCATCTTTGATGTCTAAGGCTCCTTCCACTTGAGCCTTTGAAAGAAGAGACTTTCTTCCTGATTGTGGTTTCTGAATTTTGTTTAGAGCCAGTCCGCCTAAGGAAACTACCTCTTCCTCAATTGAAGAACTTATTGATCTAAGATCATAAGATATTTTAACCTCCACCCTTTTGTATGGATTTTTTGCAGTAATGACATTCAAATTTCACTCCTTTAAGGGTGAAATAATATTTTTTTACGAATTAAGGGAAGATAAAGGAGATGTCTTATTATTACCTTTTTCCTTTCACGGTGAAAATCCACTTGAAGCCTCTGCATTATCTGTACATTGGTCAGGTTGACTTTCCATTCGCTTGGATTCACCATCTTTTTCCTAGGCTTCGAGTGCCATTAAAACTGTCGCTTTCTCTTTGTTCTCACCACCCTTCAAAGGACTTAGCTCATTGTGTACTTCAGTTGACGTTGTCAATTTTTGTTTATCCTCACCACCCTACATTATTCTTGGCTTGATGCGTGCTTCAGCTAACCCTGGCTCTTTCCCTCTGTCTTCGCCACCCTGCATTAATCTTAACTGGTCGAGTGTTGAATGTATAGATGAGGGCTTTACCTTTTTTACCCATACCTTCCTATATGCTGGTTTTGTACTTTTTTCCTGACAATCCTTCTGTAAGCGCCCTACTCTTCTACAAGTGAAACATCTAAACAGGATCTTCCAATAGTCTAGCTGTTGCCACCAAACACTACCATGCATAACAATTTTAAGTTCTTCATACAAACCGTCTCTCAAATCCATCTCGACCAATATCTGGGCGCACCTACGATCTATATTCTCCTCCCAATTTTCCTCAGTGGCTATGAAGTTTCCTAATTTATTCCCTATAGCTTCGAAGAGCTTTGGTTGCCAAAATACCATAGGAAGGCCCAACAAAATGACCCATATATGCTGAATATTGTGTGGTGATCTAAAAGCATTGAAATCTACCGACCACTTCCTTAGAATCAGCCCCGATGGTCCCCACTTCCAATTCCTCTCCAACAATTTGGTGTTGTCCTTCATGCTATGCGTTTTTAGGAGGGACCGGCCTCTCGGAATGATGTAGAAAACTAGTTCGTATCCTAAGACGCAACGCCAGTTCTCCTGAATCCACTGCTCCAACAAAGCTCTGGTCGTCACCTTGCCACATAACCGTCCGACCAGAGCAAAGTTAAGGTAGTCGGGTATTTGCTCCAGACTTATATCCTTTCCAAGTATCATTTCCAAGCTACCTTCTTCGACCGCATCCCTCTTCGTTTTCTCGGCATATCTAACGACACCTTCACACATGCATCCTCCCTCCTGATGTCAACCTTATCATTGTTGGTCGTGGGAACCGTTAGTGGAGAAGCACCCGAAAGTACTTCCTCATGCACCATGGTTGTCGAATGTGTGGAGCGTACCTCCTCGTCCGAGTAAAAAACCAAAAAATCACCGCTCTCCTCTTCATAATCCACCTCTTCGCTATACATATTCACTCTGTCTGATCCGCTGATTCTGAACCTTCGCTCGTGCACCTCATTCCTCTCCTGCTAAACATTAAAACCAAAGAAAGAAAAAAACTGCCACTTGTTTTTTGCACGAGGTTTCGCACCAAGGATTGTTGTCGCAAAGCAACGTTTAGTCCCCCCCCTCCTCCACACACACACACACACACACACACACACACACACACACACATATATATATATATATATATATATATATATATATATCACAAGCTAATATTTTAAAAAAATCAGTAACCAAGGCTCCAATATAATGCAGTAATTGAAGCTCCACTCGATGCTTATAATTTGCACTAGGGGAGCATGACTATTAACATTCCTAGCCAAAAGCTTTCATAGTTCCTTCTTGTTCTCCAAGAATAGGTCACCGAGAGGATTCAATGAGGAATCTGATAAGGCACAACATTGTGTGAGATATAGGAGGAACTGGTGGGAAGATAGGTGTCTGTGGGAGGCCTCCAAATATATGAAGAAGAAGTTATATATATGAATCCATCCCACGATTTGAATTCTATTCCTCATCCCACCCAAATAAAATAACCACCAATATTTATACCTTAATACGAGGCAATGTATTTTTTAGGTTTTTAGGAGTATCAAACCCCCAATATGAATGGATGTGATATGATATTACCCTTCCTAGTGAACCCCTAATGATTTCATATTGATTTATGAATGTAATGTTATTCTTCCAATTATTGGTCTCATGTTAATTGAATTCATGCAGGCCTCAAGATCCTATGCTTCATTAAATTTAACAAGAGAGATCCAATTTGTTAAGATGTAAATTTTTTTTGTGTAAAATGTTTAAAGAAAAAAAATTACTATTTTGAGTTGACATGTTAATTTTATACCTTATGGGTTAATATGAGCGGACATGTTATTTTTTACTTTTATTTTTATTATTTTTTTAATATTTTAATTTTTATTTTAACCAATAGGTGTGCTTATCATTGTAGGTTTTGATTAAAAATTAAGAAAAAATGAAATAAGGTTTAATGTGACTATTTTATCAAAAAATAATTATCTACTAGCATAGATCATGTTACCATTTGGATCCAGTACTTGATAGATAAGGGTTTAAAATAGAGTTATTTAAGTCGATATATAATTTTTATTTTTTTATTTTTTTATTTATGTCGACTAACATAACATTAATACACATGTAACCACTCTAACCCTACCAAATTTATCTATATATAGACACACCACATAACACTAAAACAACACAGAATCAGTTAAAACATCATCAACCATTGACGATTCTCTGATGTCCGTTCCGCTGAAAGATTGAAATCGTGTTCCCTTCGCCGCTAACTGCAAGTAGTTCCTTAGTCTTTACTGGGTTGGCCGAATCACATTGGGAGATCTCTGTACATTTTTACGCCGCCTGTTTCTTTCAGAATTTGCTCAGAATTTTACTTTGAACTGTGAGTAAAGCAGAACTTCTTTTATCCTCCATTTGCGCCATTTTCAGTGTAATTCAGATTTGATGTTTTCATCACTGACATTTTGTGTCAAACAGAATTTGGCAGAGGTGTAGTATGGATTCGGAGCAGGGTAAGCTCTTCATTGGTGGTATATCAATGGGGATAACAGAAGAGCGAATGAAGGATTATTTTAGCATGTTTGGAGAAGTCCGGGAAG
>LPNX010039438.1:232518-388321 GCA_001517045.1 Pseudotsuga menziesii | reverse complement strand
TCTCAACAATAAAACCAGCGTAGCCTTTGCAGATTTTAGGGCCGTTGTGTGAAAATATGCCTCAAAATGCCCCTTTGAAGGTTGTTTTACGGATAATAAGTGTACAAACCTAGGTTAAACAAACTTTATGTTTATTGATTATTTTAGATTCATTATACTGTTGTTTTGATGCAAACTGCTATTCCATTGTTTATCTCACAGAGGCTACCGTCGTTGAGTATTTAAAGACAATTTTATTGCAGAACTTCTCATTCATGCCTAGGTTTCACTAAATAATGCTGAGGAATGTTGATATAATGGTGCAGGTTGCATTTTGAAGGCTTAGGTATGCCTAGGACTGCCATCTAGGGTTTGAAAGATTTGTTCTGGGTGTTGTGCCAGTTGACCAAGCAATGTTTCTCAGTGAGCGTGTTCGTGCCATTTGCAGCCTGTGAACAGATTTGAAGAGGGCCATTCTGTTGAGGCTAAGCATGATTTCCAAGGAAAAGTGCTGTAGCTGTTTTTTGCTGTTTTGGACAGTTTTTGGAACCCTGAGAGACACAGTTTCCAAAGTTACAACACTGTTTTTGAGGTGAAATCTTGGCCTAGATTTCAAGAAAAATCTGTCATGTACTGTGATTTATTGCTGTACTTGACTGCTGCTATACATTTCTGAGTTCTACTGCTTACTAATGAAAAATATTCTTGAATGGGTCATTTGACCAAAATTTCATGTGTCTGCAATTTTATTTCAACCTGTTGTTCATGTGATTTTTCTACTGCTAAATGACATTTTAATGCTGTATATTAACTTACAGTATTATGAAATAGTTTCTTGGGTTGTATGGTGGTGTTTTCATGCCTGTAGAAGCTTAATATCAAGTTGCATTGAAGTGTTTGACAAGATTTGTCTATGACTGTGTGTGGACACAGTCCAATTTTTGTCATTATTTTAATACCTTTTAGCGATTGGAGAGCTCTATCTCAATTCTATTGATTTGAGTGTTGTTCACTATATGCCAAATAGGGTGTGGAAAACATTTCAAACCTATTTCACTCTTGTTGTTTCTATGATGGACAAGTTTGGGTTCCATATACAGTCTCTATAGTGATCAATAAAAGAGCTTCATCCTTCTTCGACATGCAAGATCATTGTTGTCATTAGTTGCAGTGGTAAGTGATTTCTCTCAGTGCGACGAAATTACGATTGCAGCAGCAAATGTCAAATGCACTGGTTGTTTCAGATCAGTGACCTGCTAATGGATCTCTACCTACTGGAAAGATAAAGATGCCTTTAGCTTCTCATAATATGGTAAGAAATTTGACATTAGCATTAATTTATTCGTTGAATGATAAGTCAGACCTTGACAGCCAAGCAGTAACCATTTTTGGGATTTATAATGGAACTATCACTAACTTATACTTGTGAGTTCTCATTATTTGAATCCTACAGGAAATTATTCCAGTAGAGCCAGGAATCCGGCAAGCTAATGGTGTCATTTCAAGGCAGGATTCTCTAACTGCACCACCAGCACCTGACCTCCTAGGCGATCTCCTTGGTCCACTTGCTATTGAAGCTCCTCCGGTTCCAGTTGATTCAACTCAATCTGGTTCTCTTTTGGCATTGGAAGTTCCAACTGGGGCTTCAGATCCTTTATCACTTGTAATCCATGATGAGGAATCAACTTCAGTCCAGGTATTTATGCTTTTGATAGTGCAGATTTGTGAAGCATAGTCATAGATGCCATTTATTCTTCCGATAGGAATTCTATTCTAAAACATCAAATTATCTGTCTTTAGTTTGGTAGAGTGCATCCCCTTGCCTTTATAAGTCCCAAGCAATGAAAAAAACTCTTCATACATGTTTTCATGCAAATGTACTACTTTAGCTTATTTTGGATATAAAGATCACATTTCCATGTAGAGTGTAGTGTCAGGATGATTACTGTATTTTGAAAAGAAAGTGTTTAGTTAATTAGAAATAGGACAAGGGTGAAGAGGTTGGACATAGTTCTTTTAGAACCATATCGTATACACTTTTGTTAATTTTTAGTGTGCATACACATACATGAGAAGCATACGATAACAACGACTATGAAATATTAATTTAGTACTGGTGCAGAAATAATACATCAGACACTCTCACATACATCATCTCAGGTTACACATGGTATTTGTAATTCCCTCAGGAAGTTAATGTCCCATGAGTGTGCGAAAATTGTAACACTAAGGCCTACAAATGTTCTAGAATTTTAGTGATACTATTTAGTAGTATTTCTTCTTATCCTATTTTAGTATAACTAAGGGTTTCAACTTGAACATTTTTTAGTGATGAGATACCCCGGGCCTTCCTTTTCCCAAACTGCATATCACAAAACCATATCTGCACTGTATTGTATTATTTTGAAATTCCACACTTTAACTGCACTTTTTAGATTGGCATACACACTTTTAAAACTTTTGTTGTACATTATGCTTATGCTAGAGTAACTAACTGGATTGGAAACAACTTAGCGTAAGGTGTAGCATCAGAACTGGAAACTGAAGATGGTCAGAAATAGTAGGATTAAACATTACCTTGCATATTTATTATTTATAGATCAGGGAGATTAGTGATAAATAATACTCTTTCCAAATGCGCAGTACACAATTATATATGGATTGATTTAAAGAAACGACAAAACCATTGATAGCAGACTGTATTAAGTTCTGATACCCAGATAGGTTTGAATGTAGATAAATAATAAAAGAGATGATTCCTGTTTTGTCATAAGAATCTCATGTGTTCATTCCTTTGAAATGCAGAAACATTTCCGGTCTAATTAGGTTTTAAATCAGATGACCATATATATATATTTTTTAAAACTACAGCGAGCGTCGCTATATCGACGGCTTGCCGTGGAACTTTGCGACGTCTTTCCGTCGATATAGCGACGGATTTCCGTGGAACTTTGCGACGTAGTTCCGTCGATATAGCGACGAATTTTCGTCGATATAGCGACGTCTAACCGTCGCAGGTATTGGGTTTGTCTTTTTCATTTTAGGAAGGGCCATCGCAATTGCGACGTATTCCCGTCGCTATAGAGACGGCCTAGCCATGGAAATATACACACAGCAAAATAGAAAATCGTCGCTCTTGCCACGCAATTAACGGGTCGTCGCTATTGTGACGACAAAGTTTCCACGGGGAAAAAAACACTTAGACGTGGCAATATCCACGCTTATCCGTGGATATTGCCACGTTTTTTCTGTGGCAAAATTGATCACATGTACTAGTGCCAAAGTAAGCTTCGAGATGTTGGATGTACAACATAAGGAATGGTTCATTGTTGCCTTGTTACTGCACATCCAGGTTCCATTGATGCAACAAAATATTGTGTCATAGACAGAAGCTCTGGAAATATAAATGAAGCTAGAATCATCATCGATTGGAGAAGCTTGTGCAAGAATGATACAGATCCAATCGCAATTGGATAACATAACCTTACGTTGCAACTCCAGGACATCAAGAAAGGAAAAGAGGTTCAAGAAGAGTTATGGGGTACAAGATGTAGAGCAGAAGGACACCATAAATAAAATTGTCTGACACTCATGAAATATGTTGCAGCAGGAGAGTTGAACCCGATAAACACCCAAGGGATGCCTTGGTGTAGAATATGCTGGGATAGAGGCCATCGGTCGGAAGAATTTTTGTATTTGCAGAATATTGTAAGTACACCAGCTATTCTATATTGTAAACTTTGTAAATTTGTAGGACATGATGAGAAATTTCCAGAGAATTCCAGTTGTTGTAAGAGAAGATGATGGATACCTACTTGATGAAGAATGATGAGCAGATGCAAGTTGAAAGAGCGCAAGATAAGTACCATCCTGCTTAATATCCACCAGCACAATTCCAAAAACCACAATATCCTCACCCGCAATATCAACCAAACTAGTATCTTCCGCATCAACACTACCCTCAACCTATGGGGGGAGGAAATTTTTGAGGTCGAGGACAAAAATAAGGAGGAGGATTTGGTCCAGGAAGAGGCCAAGTCATATGTTATAACTATGTAAAACCATGACACTTTTCTTGAGATTGTGCAAATCCTATGAAGACATTTTTGTATTGTAAATCATTTGATCATACTATTGAACAGTGTCCAGAATTGATTGCGAAGTGGTAGGATCGAAATATGGGAGATCCCAACCCTGTACAGAATCCCAATCCAAACCCCAATTAAAACATCAAGATGATGTATGTTGAGCCACGGAAAGCAAACATTGTTTTCGTCACAAGGGGAGGTGTTGCGACTAGAGAAGACTTGGATGCACAACATGGACAACCGTGGGTCTAACTGACAACACAAAATAAAGTATTGTTCGACGTCCAAAAATAAAATAAAGTCGTATTCAATGCCTGGCCAAAATTTGTCGACACAAATCAAGCGTCAAAATTTGGACAAGTAAGAGAGATTCTCAAAAGGTTTGATCAAATACTCCGGAAGCAACCAACGAGAAAGGTTTAGTAAGCTCAAATAATCTAATCCATGATAAATATGATGTCATGGAATTGACAACACTCGTAGAAGAGACTCCAGAAGAGTTGCAACCCGAAAGAAGAGTTAACCATGTCAAGAAAAGATTAAAAACTGGTCGTGATTTGCAAATGACTTCGTGGATAGGATACTATGACATGGATTAGATCATGTTAGATCTGGGCTATGATTTCAATATATTGACAGGGAATACATTGAAAATAATGAAAAATCCGCGACTCGATTGGTCTCCTATTCAATTAAGACTACAAAATTAGTCAAAGGTTCTACCCATTGGTCGATTGACTCAAGTACCTATCGAGGTAGGAGGTCTGAGAACATATGCATATTTTAAAGTGATCAACATCGTCAATGATACAAACCCATATCCTGTACTTTTTGGGATCAACTAGGAAATAGAAAACTAGACAATCGTAAATTTCAAGTGAAGAAAATTGTCATTTGAATATTTAGAGATAAGATTGGTCGCGCCAATTGATCTGCTACAAAGAAAAATATATGTTAAACTAGTTAACAATGAAGGACAAGGTGATTACCTAGATTATATATATAACATTATGTGATCTCAAGATGAATATATAAATACAAAAACTGATGGAAAGATGATTTGGAGGAGTGTTAGCTCCTGTCCATATAATTTCGATGAAGCTTAGAAAAATTATAGAATCAGATGCATGAAGTTTCCATGAGAAGGTGCATAAGAATTACAAGATCTGTGTGATGGGTAGGAGCTAAGGCAAGAGAGCTACCAACACATGAAGGTTTACCTAAACTTGCATATTTTATAGCAGAATTTGAAGCAAAAGGTACAAAATCGTAGTGATTTTCTGCCTTGGATTTTGTGCTAAAAGCTACACTCACTAGATGGTGGGTTACACATAAATAATATATCTCTGAATGGTCACAATGTAGAATATTGTTGGAGATCAGTTTTGAAGAAGAGATCAGTTCTACTGGTCACAAGTATACAAGATTGACAAATCATGTCAAACATATTGAGCATTATCGCATGACATGTCAGGAATATCCACGACAAGAATGGGTTCATCATTTCATACATACCTTGGACATGATACCAAGGAATTGGTATACATATGTTGAACTGTGACGAGGAACTCTTGAGTGGGAATAAATAGCCACTAGTTTCACACATACATTCGAGTTCGTAAATGACCACCCAGCAATCAATATTGCACTGCAAGTAATGAAAGAAAATATATTTGAGGAAATCCCTGTCGCAATGAAAAATTTCCATCAATGCAGAACGACAATACGCCATTGGATGGAGTGCTACAATGTGACGAGAGAACCACATGATAATGACCCAATCAACATAAACATACATTATTCATAAGGTATGCATGTAGTAGAGGTATTTGGTATTTCTAGTGACCAATTATTAAGTACACTCAAAATCAAGAAATTTAATATTGGTTCACCTGACAATCCAAAGTTTGCCAATATTGGTGATTATTGGAATGAAGAAACTATAGGGAAGATCATTTATTTATTGCATGCATTTCAGTATTTGTTCCCTACCATATTTTCAGAGATGAAGGGAATATTCAGATATCTTGATGAAATGAAAATACCTTTGAGGCCCGATGGAAAACCGGTGAAGCAACAACCATACCGATTGAATCCATAAATACAAAGAAATGGTCAAGGTCGAATTGGACCGATTGTTAGAGGTAGGTGTCATAGACCATGTTGAGGAATTAGAATGGATTAGTCTAATATTATTCTAAGACAAAAATACCTTCCTTCGAAGTAATAATTTGTGTCAACCTAAGACAGTTAAAGGATGCTTGTTTATATGACCCATTTTCGAATCCATTTACAGATGAAGTACTCGAGAGTGTCGGAGGGCAGGAAATGTACTCGTTCATGGATTTATTTTCTGGTTACCATCATATCATGATTGCAAAGGAATACCGACACAAGACTACCTTTGCGATGGAGTGGGGATGTTTCCAATATACAGTAATGCCCTTTGGACTTAAGAATGCTCGTTCGATTTTTTCCATAATTGTAGTAGCTTCCTTTAAATATTTCATACACAAATTTCTTGAAGTCTACTTCAATGATTCAACAATATTTGGGATCATAAAAGACCATATTGAGAGCCTTAGAATGATGTTGTAACCATTTCGCCAATATCAAATTTCACTCAATTTGAATAAATGTATCTTTTGCGCCCCATTTAGAGTTCTATTGGGCCATGTGGTCTATCGAGATGGAAATTTTGGTCGACCTGGACAAAATTGCAGTCATTCTTGATCTACCACCACCTACTACAATTAAACAGTTGAGAGAAGCACTAGGACACACTGGATACTACATAAAATTTATCCAAGGATATGCGGAGGTGACTGCTCCGATGGAAAATATTTTGAAAAAATATGCTAAGTTTCAATGGATAGAGAGATTCCAAGAGAATCTGGAAACATTGAAAAACAAGATGGCTACTACGCCAATACTTGTATTTTCAGACTGTAAAAAGGAGTTCATGTTCATGTCAATCCATCGTCTGTCACAATCGGTGTGTGGTGCTGATGCAGCCTAGTGAAGGATACATCGATCATCCCATTTCCTTCGCTAGAAGTAAGTTATCAACTACAAAGAAAAATTATAACACAACGGAAAGAGAAGGTTTAGTCATGGTATATTCATTACAAAAATTCAGACATTATTTATTGGGTGGACATTTTAAGATGTACACTGACCATTTCGCATTGAAATACCTGGTCAATAAGCCAGTATTGAGGGGGAATATTTGTCAGTGGTTTCTCCTCTTCAAGGAGTTTGTTAAACCAAGTCGATTGAATTTAGGACCAGACCATCTTTCAAGGATAGAAAGTGGTGAAGATCCTAGTAACAAGGATAATAATATCCATGATTCGCAACTATTTCCGATAACCATGTTTAATGATCATTATCGATATATCATACAATTTTTTAGTACGGGTTATACGCCACCTGAATTCACTATTGTGCAGAAGAAACAATTGGTTGTGCGAGCTGCAAATTTCTAGTTGATCATTGGAAAATTGTATAAAATGGGTACTGATGAGATTCTTCATCATTGTGTTTTGGAACACGAGCGACCGTTGATATTAAATCAATCAAATGATGTTGTTGCAGGAGGCCACTACGCAAGAAAAGATATAGTGTACAAGATTTTGCAAGAAATATTATGGTGAACCACCATGCATGCAGATGTTCGGGATCATTGTCGCAGTTGTGATGTCTGTCAAAGGACTACAAAATGATTGTGACATGGTGAATTACCATTAGTACCTCAAATAGTGTTGCAAGAATTTGATAGATGGGCCATTTATTTTGTGGGTCCTATTAGTCTGACAGGAAAGCGCATTGGTGCATGCTATCATATATTTTACTGATGTTACTGATATGCTATCCTCAATCAACATCATCTTCCTCAATCAACATCATCTTCATATGCTATCCTAGTGAATCTATGTTACTGATGTTGATTGAGGAAGATGATGTCATATATGTTCCACCGCAAGTAGGTATGGGATTGGAATCCAAGCTAGTTCCAGGCATTCCTAAGATCAGGATATGAACTGACCTACCAGTTTTTTCAATGAAGAAGCATTATGGTTCCCACAAGATTAAATCTCCCTCAACACTGCTAATGAAGGATGAAGAAGCAATGGTTGAAATTTGATTTCCAAGTGGCATTCCACCATAACCATTGGATAGATGTGTGGAATTATCCACCAGAGTGTAAAGTATCCATTTCTACAACCAGTCATTTCGAACCAGCGTTTGGATAATGACAAACAAAGATAAAGGCTTCCATCATCTGTAAAAGAATCTCAAAATATAGTTGGTGATGGTGTTTAAAATAAGAAGATGAAATGGCGGATTCTGACAAAGGAAAGTAAGACGTCAATGAGATGGTGGAGTTCATCATCAAAGAAATGGAAGACGTTGATGAGATGGCATCCTTCATATTCGAAGAAAAAAAATACATCGATGAGATGGAAGACTTCATCGTCGAATAAACGTGAGACATTGATGAGATGGAATATTTCATCATTAATAAAATCGAGAAGACGATTAAATGCCGAGTTGCATTGTTGACTAAGAAGAAGTTGAGCAACATAGTCTTCATGTGAGAGGGAAGAAGCCAAAGGAAAGAATTCCTAGGAAAGCACTTCTTATCTCATCTTTAGCTTTCAGAATCGGTGATGATGATAAGCTTATCCATCTCGTCTATCCTACCGCTCCTAAATAGTAACTTTAACCAATAGAACAAATACGACAAGTAACAACAAAATTTTCTAAGAAGATAGAAGAGGCAAAGGCACTATGTGCTAAGGCTATCGACCAAGTCTCTTAGACTTAGGAAGCCTTGATAGAATATGTCGAACTAGAGAAAGTCATAGAGTAGCTACGCACAGCTGAGAAAGAATTAAATCAGCTGAAGAATAAGATGAAACAGTTACCCTTAGCACAGAATATGGCTAAGGAGACAAAAATAAATAAATTGCAACAGAAAGTGATGGTGTTGCGCACACAACAACAACAACAAGTAGATAAAGTTGAAGAGTTGCAAGTTGAAGCAGAACGGATTATAGGCATTATTCATCTTGTACATCAAAGACTACAATGAGCAGTGCAAGCAACAAGGATCGTGCCATTGGAACACCTTAGTTCAGATGTTGTGGAAAACTTCCAGAATGTAGAGGAAGATGTACGATAGGAGGCAGAGAAAGTAATGAAAATATTATATTATTTTCGAAGCAAGGTCGACATAGTTCAAGAAGTTGAAGAATAGCATTGTGTGGCTCGAGATGAGCCACATGTGAGTGTTGTGGGCATGTTGGGCCTAGGGAAAGATAGCAAAATTTAGTTATAATTATTCCCAAGTATGAAGAGATTTCGGTCACAAGAAGTAAAAGGAGTTGCGACAAAACTAGAGAAGGAAGAACAGAAGAAGGAAAAGAAGGAAAAGGAGTTTTGACAGAAGCATCCGCGAAAGGAAGGAGGACAAGGTGGAGTAAGTGTTGGAATATTTGAGTATATATTTTTCATTGATGTCAAAGGTGTTCACGAATGACAAAGGAATAACTAGTGGATATGATGGCAGGACAAACTCAGTGAAATACTAAGGTAGTGATGACATGAAATGGCATAGTTGAGGATTTGGCATGACACATATGATGACATGGAATATGATGGTGGCCTAATGATGATGAAAGACTAAGGTAGTGATGGAAAAGTTTCTTATGAATTACAAAAAGATACCATGGCAAATTTAATGTAGCATAAGTCAAAGAAAAGATGAAATGGCATGATGATGGGGTGGCCTAGATGAAGGTAGTGATGACATGGCACGATGATGAGGTGGCATAAACAAAGGTAGTGATGACATGGACAATGATGAGGTGGCATAGTTAGCTGCATGAGATCCAATGAATGAGGATCAGTTTTTGTATAATCCGCAAAGACAGAATCCAGATCTGCATTAGTTCTAGAATGGACGGTTAGGAAGCATTTCGCAAAAGATAGGCAAAAAATCCAAAGTTCCACAAATGATTAAGATCGGATGGTCAGGGGTAAATATGCAAGGAAATCAATGGTCTAAGAAAATGCAAAAACAAAGTTGCGGAAGTGTGATTCTGCATCCTGCATCCCACAATCCACAAGATCAACGATTAGGAAAGACTCCACAAAAGATAAATGGTGCGAAAGAAAAATTGTGGAAAGGAGCTTGCAGAAAGCCAAAATGTTACGCATCCCGCATCCCACAATCTAGAAAGATCATAGGGCTGAAGTTAGTTCCGCTAAAACATATCGACGGTGTAGAAGGAAAATGGCGGAAAGAAGCTTGTGGAAAAAAGCTTGCAGAAAGGCGCTTGTGGAAAGGATCCTGTGAAAAGAAGCTTGTGGAAAGGAGTTTGTGGAAAGGAAAAAGAGGAGAGTTGACATCCTGCATCTTGGATCCCACAATATGGAGATCGACAACCAGGAAAACGACCGATGAAGATCAATGGTGGGGAATCGTTGATGAGGAAATATTGGTGCGAAAAGGAGATTTTGAGTCCAAAATTGATGGTTAGATCGACGGTCCAGATTGACTTAGAGATAATATCAATGACTCTGATTGGATCAGGAAGTTGATCCTATGGAAAGAATTTGGTAGTGTAGAAGCACCTACAAATGTTGGACAGAGGTACGAAAATGGTTTCCAATCCACGGAAATGATTTCTGAGGTGCAGGATCAATGGAAGAACATGAAAAGAGGTTCTGGAAGGTGTGATCTATATATCTGAAAGGGTGCAATAGTGAAAGGTGTGTTTGTTCAGTTTGAAGAGACGCAACTGTTGAAAGAAGCTTAAACGCTAAGAAGTATTTAAGCAGCGGCCTGAGTAAGAAGGAAGATGTCTCTGCAGTTTGAATTGCATGATCAGAATTAGAGACCAGTGGGTGTGATAGTATTCAATGGAAGGAAAATCATGAGAAACATATCACAGTGGCAGGGCAATGCTAGGGCAGGCAACAAGCCTATAGTGGGTTATTTCCTCCTTTCAGTAGTAGTTGATAAACCAGGGGGTCATAGACTCCTTCCAATTGGCATTTGTAAATATGGTGTCGTAGCATCCTTTCAGTAGCAGCTGATAAACCAGGGGGTCGTATCCTCCTTCCAATTGGAATTTGTAAATAGGGTGTCCTAGAATCCTTTAATTCATAGCCTCCTTCCAATTGGTATTGGTAAACAGGGTGTAATACCATCCTTGTCTGTAGCAACAGGAAAAACTATTTGTAAATAACAATTTTACAGTAATAGGATGTATTGGTGGTTTAACCTATTGGGATTCCATGTTAAAATTGTTTTATGTGTATTCTTGTTGTTATGTGTTTCTAATAATAGATTTAAAAGTGGTTAAAAAGGTAAAAAGATAACAATACTAATTCACCCCCCCTCTCAGTATTGACCAATAAACCAACAATAAGTAGTAAGGAAGAAATATGCGACAAAGGAGGAATAAAAGCAGACAAAAAAGAAAGAACTAAGGAAAGAAGAAGCTGAAGAGGAAGGAGCGACATAAGAGAGTTTGCGATGGAAGAGAAACAACAATAGAAGGTAAGGATGCAGTGGAGTTAACCATGTCAGAAGAAGTGTAGTGGCACAAGTGCTAGAAAGTGAAATTTTGGAAAGATCATGGGTACGAGGATAGCTATATTCAGTAGAATCCATAGGTATGAAATCATCTTCGTAAGTCAGTTCATTATTTCCTACTAACATGTGTCGATAGAATAGGAAAGACATCATGTTTCCTAACTGAATGAAGTTGGCTGAAAGAGACACTGAAAGAGACATGTTAGAGTCTATAAAAGGAGGAAACCAAGTCGTATGCAGGTTAGCCTCTTTTTCATATGGTCATTTAACACTCTCTCTAGTCATAGAGACGCTCTGGTTGTATAGTCTGTTTCTGTGTTGAGTCAAAGAGAGTAACCAGAGACCGTGCAACTAAATGCACATGAGTGTATAAGAGATTGAGTCGATCCAGGTTATGTGTGGATTGAAAGTAGAGTCACATAGGAATTCAACTTGATCCAGGCTATGTGCGGATCATCAGTAGAGTCCAGTAGAGAAAGAATAGTGATAGAAGACCAGAGAGTATGAGAGGAGGAATAATTATGTATAGATAAGAAAGAAATATATAGAGTGCCTTTTTGGTTTTTCCTAGATGGGTTTCCACGTTAGATACTTTTTCAAATGTGTGAATGATGAATGTGCTTTAGTTTCATATATATGTTATGTGAATATTTGTTTATGTATTTTCTTATGAATGAGTTTATATGTATTTTTCCCACTGTTATTGTTGAATGTCCCTATGCTGCATCGGGTTTGTTGTTATAATACTTGTTTAAGGATGAGTTGTATCGCATATTGACTGTGTGTAATAAGTATACAAAACCCAACCACCAACCTCTATCCAGCACCTTGGTAGAACACCAAGGGATGAAAATCCCCCACCAAACTGCAGAAACCTGGTTCTAGTAGTTACCCATAGAAATATATCACGGGTGAGACTACATCTACATCATAGGTGCTGCCGACTGATCCTTTCTCTATCAAGATGATATCTTGAGATTTGTTGCGCACAAAGGAGGGACTGAACCTAGGTAAAAGAGAGGTCAATTCCAACAAACTATGTAGCAAGTCTCCTCCTTGCATATTTAATGAGATCATCCTCTCCCGTAAGGAAGAGGTCATCAACATATAGCAAGAGAATATTTGGTCTTTCTCCTTCAACCTTGAAGTAAAGGTTGGAATTTTTTTAACTCTTGGTAATTCCTTGGCTCATCAGGAAGCTATCCATCCTACCGTACCATGTCCTCGGTTCCTATTTTAATCCATACAAGTCCTTCTTCAATTTTCACACATGATTCTTTATGTCATGTGTCTTGAATCCCAATGGTTGTTCCACATACACTTCCTCCTCGACTACACCATTCAAGAATTCTGTTTTGACATCCATCTAGTGTATCTTCCATTTCATAAATGCATCCAATGCAAATATGGTCCTAATGGAAGTGTACCTTGCAACATGTTCAAATGTCTCTCATTTTCGATGCCTTATTTCTCTGAGGAAGCCTCGTGCTATGAACCTTGCCTTTTATTTCTTAATGCTTCCATACGCAGCATGCTTGATATTGTAGATCCACTCCAAAGTTACAACAGACTTATTTTCCAGTCTCGAAACTATCTCCCATACATCATTCTTCATGATCGACTGATACTCCTTGATCATGGCATCCTTCCATTCTTTCTTTTATGCAGCCTCTTCATAGGTGGAATGTTCCTTGTCAATGATGTCACATCGTAGGGCCACATAGGTGTTTTAAGGCTTTGGTCTTTTCCTTTCTCTATGCATTCCTTCTAGAGTGCCATACCTTTCTACTTCTTGTATGATCTCTCGTGCCCATGTTGGTTTCCTCTTGTGGGATTCCTTCTCGAGAAGTGTCTCTACCGGTTCTTGTGGTTCTTCCATGTCATCATCTTCATGGTATTATGGAATTGCTTCTCCAATTTAAATGCCTCAGACTCTTGTTTCTTTAGGTTCCTCAACCTCTTGAATATGTAGCCTCCTGGATTTGAAGTATGTAGAATCTTCATCAAAGGTTAAATATCTGATGATGTCAGTCTTCTTGAATCCTGGTGTTGGGCCCTAGAATAGTCCCTTTTTTACTACACTTATTACCTCCTTTTTCCTTATCTTGCCTCATTTTCATAAACCAGATAGAATCATTTTCCTCAATTTGAGCATAAATCCTTACAGGTATGATTTAGTATTGCCTTACTTTATTAATTCCTAAGATTGTTATGGTTATGAATTATATCCTTTAATTTATGCTAACTTTTGTTGATTTTGTTAAGATAAGTTCAAATCATTAAGAGACACAGTTGTAGCAGCCCATTAAGACCGAGGAGGAAGGTACGATGGGTGCTAGCTGTTACTCCTTAGTTCTGATTTCATACATTTGAATCGAAACATCTTGATCATCCCTCCATGTGGTAGTTGTAACAAGACTCCGCTGCAACAAGGAATCATTGTAACAGACAGAGCATTTCCCAGTCATATGTTTCGGTTGATCTATTGACAGACAGAACAATGACGCTTTCCATATGTAACAACTTCATTCAATTCTATTCACAGTTGTAACTTCTTTTTTGTAACACGGCAGCCTGCATATCGTAGATATTCATGGTTGCCCGATATTAGTGGATCGAGATTGTGTTCTTCATGTATATATGTGGGAAGGTGATCTGAGCCTAGGGTTGGTTAATTGATAACTGGACTGTATGAGTTGTAACATAGTGTTGTATCTGTGAATTACCATTTTTAATACAAGGACCAAAATTCTTCATATCCTTTTGTTTTAATCTATGTTAGTTCACGACATCTATGTTTGAAGGCAGGGCTCACCTTCCCACATAGATTGCCAAGTTAAGTAGATGTTTAGATTATTTCTGTTGTGTGGTGTGGAATTACAATAAACGCATTTTACAGTGAGCTGCAATAGTGATGATTGATAATTGCATCTTCCTCTGACATTTAATGATTGCATTTTGATTAGCTACAACAAAGTGGTGTGACAGTCAACTATTCAAGATATTTTCCCTTTATGTGAGTGTACCAATTAGCTTTTACAGTCAAGCTCGACTCTAATTTATCTTTGTTATTTATCTTTCTTGGAGTTTATTGAATTAGTCATATTATTATCGCAATCAGTGTGATTCCTTACTATCATTTATAATTTGCATATCAGATCATTTCGACGGATCTTAGCTAATTCCTGGTAGTCAGATATCTTCATAATTTACTTTTTGCAAAAGTAAGTCTAGCTTAATTCTTTCTAGATCAGTGATTGTTGGATTAGTGATTGTAGGAAGGTAAATTCAATTATGAATTCTTAGATGGATAAAATAGATTAGCCTTGGCCATTAGAAGAGTTTGACTGAACAAATAGGTAGGACAATTCAGTTTTCATTCATTCAATCAACTACTTAAGTGTTTATGCACTAATTATCTTTGAAACAAAAGGATTTCCCTAGGTTGACAATTCATATTGAGCATACTGTGTGTTAGTTTTAATTGATTAGCATATAGGGTGACCAACATTTTGGCATGGTTGTTGGGGAATGTAATTGATAGGCACAGTAATAGTTGAATTTATTCATTTTATTTAGTAGTTTTTTTTAGCTTTCATGATTTTTGGGTTGCATGAATACAAGGAGAACACAACGAGATATTCCCAGAACTCCCTGAAATACTAACTTGGCAGGTGGTCGAGGTTGTGGCGGTAGCCCAGCATTAGGGAGAAGGAAATTCATTGATGAATTAGTGACCAAGGCTAATTTTTCTACTGTTGCTCAAGATAAAGGACCATCATATGTTAGAAGAAGCCCTGTCTCTCCCAGGATGGAAGCATCAGTTTCAAAAGTGGAGAAAAAAATAGGACCTGCGACACCATCTGGTGTCCCCAAGGAAGGAATTCCATGAGATAGAAGTAGTTCTGTGGGAGCTGGTGGACCATAGGTGGTTTACCATATCGACGGAAAGGAAGTTAAAAAAGAGGAGTGGTTACAGTTTCAACATGAATTGGACAATTATAAGAAGCGAAGATAGGAGGAGGAAGAGGTAAACATGATTAACGAACGTTACCCTGACGATCATGAAAAAGAAGTAGGGGATAACCATCACAATGATGGTGACCTCCAGCAGGAGGAGACTATCACCACACTCCAGTTCCCCATTCGACAACCAACTAGATCGGCCCCCGTGAAGAACATTTTACCCTTAATGTTACCATGCTTTCATGGGAAATCCACAGAGGATCCAGATGATTTCCTCTTTGAATTCAAAATCCTCTGTCCAAGCTACAATTACACCTCCAGTGAACAAAAGATGAAACTCTTTCCTGCTACTTTAAAGGACAATGCTTTGCGCTATTTATGAGCTTGGGTAGTGACACTATTGCCACCTAGGAACAAATGAAATAGATGCTCCTTGGAAAATATCAAGAGTACTATAGGACTAAGGATAAAAGAGAGGAATTGTTTAATATGATGCAGAAAGATGAAGAGAGTCTGGAGGACTTTGTGGAAAGACTTATGTATAATGTACAGAGGGAAGGATAAACCGATATGGAGAAAGATGTATTCAAAATTATATTACTGCATGGAATCAGAGAAGATTTCCTAGACATGTTGGATTTGTTGGGAAAGGGGGATATCTCAAAAGAAATTTTAGAGAAGATTGTTGACTTATGTCGAAGATATTCGAGAGGATCCTTCAGAACCAACAATCAGGACAAAGTACTAGATTGAGATGTCTTCACTAGAACACATAAATCATCTAATGGAGGAGCCACTTGGGAAAAAATAGGAAACCTTCTTGAAAATTCTAAGACAGAAATGATGAGCTCCATCTCCTCAGAATTGGATGTCTTGAGAGTAAAGAAGAGGAAAGCAGTAGAAGCACAAGTAAATTTGAACCTGAAATCTGACAACTTTGATGTCTGAAATTCGACAGACACGTTTTTGTTATTCGATGGCAACATTTTGTTTTGGAGTTGGTGGGAATTCGTCGATTATTTGACCCCATTTTCAACTTCCATTGATATTTCAACAGAATCTCATTGTAAATTTGGAAATTTTTACTTGAATTAGTCGTCGCAATTTCGACGAGGAGACGTTGAATAACCGACAAATATCACTTCAATCCGACACCTGGATTCATCATTTCTATTAACTCTTCGTCGGATGACATGACTTAGGCATTGAAATTCCAACGGCTTGTCATGACCTAGGCATAGGAAATCCAATGGCATGAGGATTTTTTTTTTAAATCAATTTATTTTATTCGAGCCTTCTACAATTTTATTGGTTTCATCTTCAGCTTCAATTCTTTCCCTAGTTAAGATAGGACTTCACCATGAACTGAAGAATTGTTACTCCAAAAATGGTGAATCGCTTGAAGGAGGGTCTCAAAATGCTTGATAGAGAATGGGGATTCATTATATCGTCAGCATTACTATCGATTCTTGTTGGTTCTTCTCTCATCTAAGCTACTCTTGAAGAGGATGCACTTCATATAATCAAAGAAATGCTCCATGTAGAAGTAAACTAGACAATAAATGATCCCTGCCAAGCTTAGGAAGGTGTCAATTGTTCTCTTAATAACGTTATTTAACTAAATATTTCTATGAATACAACTTTGAACTATCATTCAATTCTTTCCCTGGTCATACACTAACACTGGTAAAAAAAATGAAAGACTTTGCTTTCACCCAAAACGCCTAGGTTAAACATCTATGCTCTCACCCAAAAACAAACGAAGGCATTCTAGTTTAAACGATTTCCAAGGAATTTTAAAATATGTCCAGATTAAACAAAGCAATAAAACTCTAATTCCCTCACTCTCTTATGTCAACTTAGTTGCAAGTAGTAAAACATTCAATAGACCATTACACTTTGTGTTCAACCTTTTCTATCTAACAACAGAATAACTCCTAGCGAGACCAATTCATTATTTTACCTAAAGACCACGAAAATGTTCCAATAAGAAATCAGGTAGTTTTTTGATATTGTTTAACAAGTTTTAGAATTCGATTTAACACAAAATTTAAATAGCGAACTACAACTAGTTTTCTAAATGGAGGTCACACTTTTCAGAAGATGTAGTAGATATTTATAACAATTGTTGATTGTAACTTAATCACAATATATACATTTAAGAAAATCACCAAAATGTACTGCTCGGACTAAAAAATAGGAAGTAAAATCTAGTTGCACACATATCTTATCACAAAAATCTCTAGTTGTTTAATTGTTCACTTATGAGTATATCAATCCATGTTCTTAAAAAAAATGAATTGAATATTCACACTCTTTGTCTCACGAGGCATACAAAGAAACCAGAAACTCAATGTGAATGACTACAAGATATATGAAACTATACTTACTACAGGATTATGCAAAAGCAACACTAATGGGTAAAAATTCATAAATCAACTGTCATAGACTACTCCAAACATAACCAATTTTTCAAATAATATAATCTATAATTACTATTACAACTTACTTTATCAATCTTCTTGAAGGTGTCATCACAGCATGGAATCCACCCTTTGATCACTTCCCTGGAAACAACTAAAAGCCAGGAAAGCCATCCCACACAACTTGCCCTCCAAAGCCCAGTGACGTTGTTTAGAGGGAGGCAGGGCAACTTCATCACTTGGTAGGATACTTCTCAAATGATATTTATCAGCCTTTGGTGGCAAAGTTCAAATGCATAGGCCTTTCCATGAAAATTGAAGACATATGCCCATGTGGAAAATCACCTTCAGTTTCAAGACTGTTAGAACTTAATATATTATTAGTTCTCAAATGGCATTCATTTAACACACAAGTACTATCCGATGCCATTTTTTCTCCATTATTTTCATTGGAACTTGTTATTGTTGGGTGTTATAATGTCTTAAATAATTCACCTAATATTCAATTATCGACCGATGTTGGTAAACTTAGAGTTGAAACAAAGTATATGCGAAGGTAGAGGGGTTCCTAGGGTGTCGTGAAAATATTTTAACAAAGAAAAGATCGAAAGATATTCCAAAATGAAAAACCAAGTCAAACTCCTAGAAATTCAACTATTAAGGTCACTAAACCAAAACAGAGTATTAGACTAGAGCAGTTTCAACCTATACTACTCTATTCTATAAACAAATATTGAAAGGTAAAGATATAAACAATACTAATCTAAGAAAGTAAACTACTTATTAATTAACTATTCCACTTCTTAATCTAAAAATTAGAAAGCTTCATAAGCAGCTTCAGAAACTGACTATACAAGGAATTATAATATTGGAAACAAGGTTACAACACTGGATATATTTTAAGGACTTGAAAAATTAAACTATACATGTAACTAATGAATGTACATAAAAGTTAAACTAAACTATCTGGTTCCACTCTCCTTAGGGGTTCTGAGGATATGCATTCATTGTGATCAGAACTGGAGAAGGAGTAGTGTCAAAATGGGATTAAATCTAACATAACTTCTACAAATATGTGCAAACTGAGGAAGGTCCAATTACAGGTGATGGTAAACATGTTGATCTATTCCATAAGCAAATGATTCTTAACTGAGAAAGATATTATGAACACCTAATCTATTAAGAGACAAGATTCTTTTTAAAGATTACTTTTATAAATAAACAATTCTTATATGGAACAAATGTGAGGGAAAAACTTATAAAGAATGAAAGAAGCAAGTAGAAAACTTAATAATGAAAACTTAATTAAGAAGCAAGTAGAAAAGTTAATAAATAAAACTTGATTAAGAAAGCAAGTAGAAAAGTTAATAAAGAAAACTTGATTAAGAAAGCTAGTCTAAACACAAATATATACACAAAGATAAACTAGACCCAAGATATACTTATCAGACATTATAACAGTAATAAGTGAGAAGATCAGAAACAAAAGAAGCAGAACAGAGCATAATTCAAAGCATACTAAGGTAAGAAGAGGTGAACGATAAGGATGGAACTTGATAAATACTCTAAATAGTCTAATATAAGGTCCTAATGGTGAATATAATCATTATCTAATTACCAAAACAAAACAAAATTCGAAAGCTAAAGAAACAGAACTTCAAAACAGGTTTAAAACAAAATGGGAATATTGAGGTTGAACGAAGGACTGGATAGCAGAATGAACGGATAGTCTGAATAACAGGATGGATAGGAGGTCTATATGACAATCTGTATACAGAAAATAGTGAAAATGGTCTAAATGATCTAATTATCGGCTAATTTTGTGCACATGCAAACAAGATGCATAAAGGACAGTAAGTAAACTTATTCAGTAATCAAACTAACAGTGAAAATACTTATACTAATTCATGATTATAAAGAAACTATTATCTATTGCATTATAAAACAAACGAAAGTGTAACCAAAGTAAACCTATAATAAAGCAAGAGTTAACAGAACTAAATCTACTGTAAATTAAATCTAAGATATAAATCAATTCAAAGCTATGTAACTATCACTATAAAATTGAACAACAAGCCGTAAAAATATTGGAAAGGAAACTAACTATGTGCACAACCGGTTATTTAATTCTAGAAATGAAACTATATTAACAACAAAATACATGCTACAAGGGATAATGAAATAAGCGATTACAGGAAACTGAATTACATAAGCAAACTAAAAATGAAACTATACTAACTGCAAGAAAAGAAATTACGAAAATACACACAAAAATGGATACCGTTGGTTGTTGAGGGGCCCTCTCAGCAATCAGGGTTGTGCTTCAATCACTCACAGAGACAAGAACATAGATGAACAACATAAATATGACTTATATTAAAATTTAGAACAGTATTACAAAGTTTCTCTCCTAACGTTGACTGATTAACATGCTAGCTAACTATGCTCTCGCTTGGAGGCAGGTATATATAGCATTTACAAGGATGAGAAGGTTGGCCCATTTAGTGGTTGGCCACTCCTAAAATAGTCAACAATTATTACAACAAATGTCCATATGCCAACGCGGTTCTACTCATGCGGGCTACGGCGTATTGCTTCTTACTGACATGGGGCATGAGTCGTGGTGTCAAACAAAGAAGGTAAGATGGTGAGCCTTCTAAAGCGAGGATCATCCATTCATTGGACACGTGGGAAACAAAGAAATGGAAAATTGTTCTACACTTTAACGTTTGGGAATATGCCAACAAACAGTACACGATTTGATTGGCAGGATGAACAGTTGGATGTGATCTGCGCATATCTAGCATGGGTGTGTGTCCAATATCACCTCGCGCCAAGACTATAACCTGAAAAAAAGTTTCATATATCAAAAAAACTTCCAAATATCATCAAATTGTTCAATAAAATCATGAAATAATAAGAATAAACCAGAATTTGCATAAAGCCCAAATGTATTCATACCTGAGGCTGAATGATAAGTTGTATGACAGGAATATGTCAAAAAGGTGACAAAATAGACGTTAAAAGAGTAATTTATCATTCGAAAATATTAACAAAATTGGGATCAAATTTCCCCCAAACCAAAGAGTTTCCAGGTCCCACTGAGAAAAACAAAGATGAGTTGGGAAGAAGGTTGAGTTGCGTCAGCAGCTGTCTTCAAATAAGCAAATGAAACAAGGGATTTAAACTTTAATTTCTTAGCCTGAGATTTTAAAATAGCACGCCTCTCCTATCGAGAGTTATGTGAAGAATTGATAGCCTTGTTGAGGTATTCAACAGCCTTAACTTGCAAACGCAAATCCTTATTCTCTTGTCGAATTTCTGCATTTAACTTGGCGTATTATTCATTCCGACTCGCTGACTATGCCAATTCTTGAGTTAATTCACCTAATGTTGGCTAATTAGGAGTGGATGGTTCTGTAGGTTGCTTGGGGTTTGGAGGAAGACTCAATTATCTTGATGGTATCTCAAGGTCATAGAGGGAACTTGTCTTTCAAGACTCATGCCCTGAGTAGGTGTAGGGGACAGTCTCACAACTAGAATCTTTGAGCAATTCAGTTGAGACACTAGCCAATGCAAACAGGGGTGAGTCTAGGTCAGGTTTATCTACTTCATCCATACTATCTGGATGACCAAACTGAATATCGGGCTGAACCGTGGTCTAGATGATGGGCAGAACAATGGAATGGGAAAACTTTTCCTTCTGATCCCTAGTATGAATTCATAGAAAAGGTAAAAATTCAGCAGACATAGGATTAATAGGGGTAGAATGGGAAGATGGACTGGCCACTGATGTATCTTCATCAATGTGCACGATGTTGGGGATTTCCTTCTCTGTGGATGGGGTCTGACTGGATTCATGATTACGGAGATGCCCAGGGAATTTTTGAATATTAAGGTGAGGGTTAAGGACTTTAAACACAAAATTATCCCAAGTCTAATTCCTCGTTTTGAGCTAATCCAAGATCAGGAGCTTGATCAGGCTATGTTGATACAAACTGCCCCTAGGATTGATGGTATTCTTCCTAACTTTTCCTAACATTTTCTCCAAGATTTTTAGGAAATAGAATGGAAAATTGAGAAACTGTTAATTAACAAAATGTGCCAATAAACGAAGATGGCAAGCTTTGAATACACTGAACTTACCCTCACAGGTGATAAGGAGTTTGATGATGAACAAAGGGTTAAGGTATTCCGGCTTAATCCATTCTTGATGGAATCCTTTGGCACCTGAAACATACTGGAAATCTGGCTTGAAAGTGAAGTTGTGGGATGACTGAGGGAGAAACTAGTGTTTATACCAGCGAGTTCCTTGTCTTGGTAGCTTAGTCATAAGGGCGACAGTCTCCTTAGTTACCTGGAAAATGAGATGACCAACCCTGGCCAAATTACCATCAAAACCCATTGCAAAAAGAAGCAAAATTTCTTCATCACACCCCTACAAAAGGTGAAGAAACTAGTTCCATCCATCCCGAAAGAAAATCTCCCTACATTCCCAAAACTCCAGCATATGGAACAGATCCTGATAGTTTTCGGGATCAAGACGGTTCGACATTTTTTAGACAGAGGAAAGGATGCAAGGTTTGCAGAGGATACAAGAAGATAGTGACTAAAATGACTCTGCAGGGACAACAGTAAGTGAGGGCGACAAAATGGAAAGAAAATCACAAGAAGGTGAGTTTAAAACGTGCTCCATACAAGCAATTGAACGATCGCAACAGACACTTGGCATGTTTAGATGATCGTGTCATCATGGCAAATCTTGAATCATGTGTCGTCAAAGGATGCATGCGTTAATGAGTTTGTAAGGTTTTGATCAGTTCAACCATGTCCAAAGTAAAACTTTGGACAGGTTGAACATATTAATCAATATGATTTCATAAACCACATTCACAACCATAATAACTTGAATTAACACGAGGATCGATCACTTGATGGTTTACGCATGGAATTAGATAAGAGGATAAGTGTGATGGTAGTAATGATGACTGAAAAGTTCCTAAGGTCATATCACATCCATATGGGTTTAAACAAGATCGTATCATGTCAAAATCATACAAAATCATAGATCGAAATTAGTCTTAATAGATTCATAATGTTCTTATAAGCATGTAGATGTGACTTGATAATTATGGGTATATGTCAGCTAACTTAAATTTTTGCCCAAAAACAAAATTAAGCTAACACCTTAACACGCTTAACCATTAGTGCTATAATATCACAATTTTTAGTTAGGTCATCATTTGGCATTCCATTCGGACCAGCATTCGACCCTTCATATGGTCCTGTATATGTCCTTCATATGGATTTTCTGTAAAAATATGCTTCGCTGGATCGGGTTGCTGCTAATTATGCTGAAAACACTTCTCATTTGTCAGAGACAAATGATCCTTATATAAATAGTCAGAAAAATAAAGAAAGTATAATCTTCCCCCCAAACCAAAAATATGGCATGTCCTCAAGCCATGCGAGAAAAACTAAGTAATACAGAGTTCTATCATGTTGTTATCATTTTTGCAAGAAAAATAAAAACTAACTAATAAATGGAAATGATTCAGATATGTACATTCATTCAGTGCTTAGGAAAACCAGGTAAATAATGATAGCATAACTCGAAAAATGCCATACGAAAATCTAGTCATCCATGCCTCATTGTAAGGATTTCTTGTCATTCTTAAGAATATTTTGAGTTTACCCTATGGATTTTGTGATATTTTATAGATATGGGTGCCATTTCTAGGATAATCATATCCTAGGTGTTGGTTGAATTAGATGGCTGAGTCCAAGCCCAACTTACAACCATTCTCTAATGACATCATAAACAATTGGCCTAAACATGTATGTATATATTCTGGTTTTTTCCTTTTTTTCTATATATATATTATCATTTTCGACGAACCATGTGCATAGTGGTGCATTAACCAGATCTCTTTTTACCCAATATTGTCTTGCTTCTAGCAGGCCTGTTCAGAACCCCGTCAGGTTTGCCTTGTATAATGATGTTAACTATATGGAATCCGATTGGTACTAGAGTGTGTTAAGTCTACTAAACACATAATTCAACTTTCTAGCGCAAACCTTATAAGTAACTTTTATAATGGCCAAAACCTTAGATCATGTCAAAAGAGAATAACTTAAAGTTGTCCCTTGACCTCTCAGCCCATCTCCTTCAGAAAAGATCAATAATGTTCCCCACAAGTAGAAATTCCACTAATGTTCCCCACAAGTAGAAATTCCACTTACTCTCGAGTTACCACAAAAATTCTTAAGAGACAAGTTTTGATAATAAGTATAGGATTAACTAGTAGTCCATAGGTGTAAGTTGAGAATCTGAAGAACATGATAATTAGAGTAGGTGTTTCAAGAAACTGTTCTAATAAATCAGAAATGTACATGTCTGAATCAAAATACCATATATAAAATCATAATGAATCATAGAGAAAATGATACACAGAGAGTTCCTTTAATTTTCACTATAAACTTCTATTTTCAAAAGTACCCAAAAAGAGTTAAGATACATTATGAGTCTTTTAGTGCACTTCCCTTTCAAATAATACCTCATGAGATGCTTATAGAGATAAATTATTTGTAATCAACTACAAAATAACCTATTAGATGATTCATATTTATTCATAACAAAAGCATCTATAAAAATCATGAGAATGAGAAAAAGGAAAAAGAGTCTTTCTGCTTTAATTGACAAAACTGAAATAGATGATCATGGGAATGAAACCTCTATATAAATGCAGTTAATTTGTTTGAAATGACTCTTATTTATTCGGTCGAACACTAACATATTTACATGTATACAAGTGATGACAACCCAAAATAACTTTTAAGGATAAGGATGAGGAGGAATAATTTCCTCTTCAACCAGTTCCATCTCCTTCTGCTGCAAGACATTTTGTACAAAATCTTGTTTAGATAATGGTTGGTGGTAAAATCTAAGTCTATGTCCATTTACTACAAAGGAAATTTGTGAACCATCAATTGTCTTAATTTCTACTAACCCATTATCGAAAGCTGTAACTACTTCATATGGACCCATCCAACGAGTAGTTAATTTTGCTTTAAAATTTGTGTACCTTGAGTCAAATAGTAATGCCCAATCCCCAGTATTAAATTGATTTTTCTTAATAAATTTATCATGCCATTTCTTCCATTGATTCTGTATTAACATTGTTCTATGGAGTGCATCCTATTGAATTTCATCTAACTCATTAATTTGTAAAACACGTTGTTTTTGTGCCTCATCCAAAGCCATGCCTAATTGTGCGGCCATACTAAAGGTCTTAACTTGGAACTCGATAGGTAAAAGGACTTGCTTTCCATATACTAGCTCATAGGGGGTATGACCAATAGTGTTTCTCCATGTTATCCTATAGGCCCATAAGGCCTTTGGGAGTCTATCTACCCAATCCTTAGGATGTAGCTGAATAGTTTTAGTTAATATAGCTTCCAAATACTTATTGGTTGATTATATCTGGCCATTAGCTTGTGGATGTAAGGTGAGGATTTGCAATGTCGTATACAATATTTCGTGGCAAGCTCTTTCATTAATTTAGAGGTAAATTGAGAACCTTGGTCAGTGTTGATTTCTCTTGGAACACCAAATCAAGTGAATATTTCTTCATATATAAATTCTACCACATATTTCTTTGTAGCCCTAAACAAAATTTTAGCTTCTACCCATTTGGTAACGTAGTCTGTGCAAACCAGGATATACTTCTTCTTACAGGACATGGGAGAAATTGGTCCTACAAAATCAAGAGCCCACTTCTCAAAGGTATCAATCATGACCTGAGGTTATAAAGGCATCTCATCATATGACGTAGGTCTACCCATTCTTTGGAAACTGTCACATCCTCTAACATATTTGGTAGCATCTTTAAAAATGCTTGGCCAGTAATAACTAGAATGCAATACTTTGTATGTCATCCTCTTGTCAAAAAAGTGTCCCCCACATGGCCCATCATGGCATGCACAGAGGATTTATGTCATCTCGTCCTCTCGTACACATCGTCTAATAATAAAATATGGACCAGCTCGAAAGAGTTCATTATCAACCTAGGAATAGTTAGTGCTCTGAACTATAATGCGGCGCTTCTCGTGTGGGGATAAGTGGTTTGGTAATTTCCCAATTGCTAAATAATTGGCAATGTCTTAAAACCAAGGGGTTTGAACAAACAATGCAAATAAATGTTCATCGAGAAAAGTATCGTCAACAGGTTTAGCACCCTCATCATGTTGAATACGAGAGAGGAAATATGCTACCAAATTTCCTCTACCAGGTTGATCGACAACAGTGATACTAAATTCTTGTAATAGAAGAATCCATCGGGTCACTCTACCATTGGTAATTTTTTTATTAATCAAAAATATGAGGGAAGAATTGTTCGTATGCACAATAAATTCATATCCTGTAATATAATGATGAAATTTATTAATAGCATAGACTACTGCCAAGAATTCCTTTTCAGTGATAATGTAATTTAGTTCAGTAGGAGCCAAATTCTTGCTGACAAAGTAAATTTAGTTGGACTCCTCCTATGGCCGTATCAGAAGCATCAGTGGATATATGGAAAGGAAGGGACCAATAGAGACCCCTAAGTATTGGTTCCACAGATAATTTACTTTTAAGACTTCGAAAGCACTTTGACAAGATTCAGTCCATTGGATTCTACATCCTTTGTAAGCAGCTTAAACATTGGTGCAGATATTTTTATGAAATTTTCAATAAAACGGTGATAATAGCCTGCATGGCCAAGAAATATCCTTACCTATTTTTGAGTTTTTGGGAAGGGAAGGCCAACAATTGCTTCTATTTTAGAAGGATATACCTTGATTCCTTGGGAAGAAACATGATGCCCCAAAACTATGCCTTATGTTAATAACATTTTGAATTTTTCGTGACTAAGGGCTAGGTTTGTTTCTTGACATCGTATCAGGACCTTATCAAGGTTATCAAGGGCCTCTTGAAAGGTATTACCATAGGCTATAAAATCATCCATATACACCTCTACATAGTCATGTATAAGATCAACAAAAATTCCTAAAACTGCACGCTGAAAAGTGCCAGGTGCATTACAGAGGCCAAATGGAAAAACTCTATAGGAGTATGTTCCCCAATGGCATGTAAAAGTGGTCTTATATTGATCCTCAGGTTCTATTAAAATCTGATTGCATCCACTATACCCATCAAGAAAGGAAAAATATTGCTTACCAGATAGAGTGTCTAGCACTTGATCAATAAAGGGCAAAGGGAAGTAGTCTTTAAGAGCGTCCTTATTTAGTTCTCTAAAATAAACACAAATCCACCACTTCCCTATGAATTTCTTCATGACTACCACTAGAGGATACACCCATTTACTCTCAAAGATAGGATAGATGAAACCAACATTGAGGAGTTTTTGTAACTCTTCTTTCACTATATCATTCAAAGCAGGGTTGATCCTCCTCTAAGGCTACCTTATAGGGGATATACTGGCATCCATGTAAATATGGTGAATAAAAGTGTCAGGGTGTATACCTTTCATGTTAGTGTATTCCCATGCAAATGCTTCCGATTGTATTTTAAGGACCTTAAACAATTTTTCTTGTTGACTCTCAGTTAACCCTACGTTTATGTGTAAAACCTTCCCAGGGCTAACTTCACAAGGAACGGTATAAGACCCTGTGTGCTCTTCAATTGAAAAAACACATGGTGTTTCTACGAAGGTTGAGAGAGCCATATTTTCTTGAAACTCATCTCCAAAAATACTAAGGAAAATCTATACAAGTTGTTGAAGAGACAAATTGGTTTAATATATTCTCAGTAGTCTGCTCCTGAAGTGCCCAGGAGTAGTCACTAGGAAAGAAGAGATATTCAATATTTTCATCCCCAAAGGGGAAATATAACCACCATAGGGTTTCAGTTATGGGTTTTGTTGTGGGGTATAAATCCAGTTTTTGTGTGGACAACCCATTAGAAGTGGTCATTTCCTTGTCCCTACATACTATGAAGGCATTGGAAGTAGCCAACCATGGTATTCCCAGTATAATAGGATGTCCTTTAGAAGGATCCTTTGATTCTACTACCATGAAATCAACATGATATTCCCATGAGGCCACTGATACAACAATGTCATCCAGAACCCCAGCAGGTTTCACCGTAGTGTGGTCTGCTAGTTCCAGAATTGAGGGGGTCGGTCGGAGAAATTGTCCCAACTGTAAAGCTTCTAAGACTGTAGTGGTCATCGTATTAATGGCAGATCCTAAATCGATAAGTGTATTTCCTATGGAAGTATTATTTACGATAATAGTCACTACTGTAAATCTTGGGTTTGTATACTTTGCAATTCTAGATTGGGCAGTCATGCATTCAGACATTTCTCCTATAACATGAATAGTGAGAGGGTATTTTTATTTCCTTCCCAGTTTCTTAATGCAGAGTTCCTTTATTTCTTTACTGCAAATTGGTATATCCTTAATGGATTATAATAGAGGGATCTTGACACATACATTTTTTAATTCATTTAGAATGTTGTACTCAGGGTGGATTATCGGTTTTTCTATTGCTAATCATTCTGGAAATGGAGGGATTCTTCATTCTTGATTTGGTTCTTGCTGAGGATGGATATGCACTAGAATTTTCAGCACATCTTGCAAAATGGCATCATTCATGACTTCGTTGGGATGTTCTTCATCATTCTCTTCACGAATGATGACTGATGACTTGGGTCTGTCATCCATAACTCTTCCAGATCATAATTGTATCTCATGTATAGGTACAATCGAAAAAACATAGGATGGAATATTTTGCAACTCAATGTTGTTAATAGATTGAGCTGGTTTATTATTCGGGTTAGGTATCGGTTGTGTAGGTAATAATGTAGGTCATGGGGGGTTTGTATTTTGGAAGTGATGAGGTTGTTGTGTAATAAAGGGAACTGGAGGCACAAACCCTCGTAAAAAAATTTGGGTATTGGCTAAGTGCTGAGGATATGGATGATTAGGTGTAGAGATAGGTGGTGGCTGGAGGTAGGACTGTCCCCTCCACCCCTGTGGCCAATACTATTACTAAGTAAAATGAGGAGGAGGAGGATACTAGGGTGGCCAATGCTGCCAACTTGTAGTGTTCCACTGTTGAGGTGGTTGGTAAGGTTGGTAATAAGGTGGGGATTGTGGTGACAAATTTTGATATGGTGGCGGGTCCCTTGGTTTCCAATGAGGCATCCTAGATGTTTCACCAACATCCCCACTCTTATATATGGATTCTAACCTTGGTAACGATGGGAAATCGTCTATTGAATGCTCCTCCATATAGATATGACATATGGAGATGTTGTTTAATGGGAATTCCCATTGGGGATGTTTAGTCCTGCATCTTGGACAAAAAATGCTCATTGTTGCACATTCTTACTCTTGCCTTTTCTTGGCCTGTAAAGCATCCAATTAAAAACCAATTGCTCCTAGGATATCAGTTTTGAAATTTTCCAATAGGTTCCCTAATTCTATCCTTATAACTCCTCCTGAACTAGGATTATTTCCTTTTATATTTCAATTGTAAGGCTCCCAAAGATTTCTCCCGAATTTCCCCCTACTTCTAGAGTAATTTCTACATATCTCCCCAATTTGTGCAAAAGGTTTATGAGAGATATCACCAAATGCCATGAGATTGAGGTTTACTACCAGGTCTTTTGAGATACCTTTAAGGAAGAGTGTTTGTACTGCATCTTCTCGAAGGTCGTTATGTTTAGATTTATGTAATGTATAGATAAATCTTTCGAGATAGTCTTCCAATATCTCGTCTTCGAGTTGTTGTATCTTAAAGATATCATTTCAAAAGTCTCTTGGTTTGCAATACTCTTGGTATTTCCGTAAGAATGTAATTTTCATATCTTCCCAAGTCCTAATACTAGATTCTCCTAATCCCATGAACCATCTTAAAGCAGAGTCTTTCAGTGTAGAAGGAAAACTTTTTAATTTGTGAGCACCTTGTAGATAGTTATAAATTCTATAGAGGATTTCAAACTCGAACAAAACTATGTCTAATTCTTCATTACTCTTCCCATAGAAAGTAGGTAAGGAGGAAGGAGGGATTTTCTTCATATTTATATCTTGTGCAGTGTCTAAAATAGGGAACCCAAAGGTACTCTCACTTCGATTTTCTCCTTCTCCTTCATCATTTCTAACCTCATCATGATCTCCATTCTCTCCTTATCGCTCCATGTAGGTTTGATTCCTAAAGAGTGTGTACCTAGGAGGCTCCTTTCGAGGTGATAATGAGGCGTCCCAATGTTCTTTTTCGGGGGAGATCTTCCTACGATCAACTATGTTTTTATTGGATTCTATAGGGACGGTAGGTGCTATTGTGGAGGTTTCTATCTGTGAAATTATTTTATTTGTTGAGCTGCCAAAGACGTATTGTACTTGGGCAAGATCAATGAAATCAACAAAGTTAGGATTCCATACTAATGAGAAAGTTGTATTGTTAGGTTTCTGCACTAGTGGAGGGTTGAAGGTTTCCAAAGGTTGTCCCTCTTGAATTTCTTCAGCGATGGGATCCTTAGGACTTCTCGCCAAGATTTCTTCACCGTCTATGGTTTCTCCTATAAATTCTTTAGGTTTCCAAGTAGAACTACTTCTTATCGTGGGTTCTCCGATACCTTTCTACTGAATTCATGGTTGGGGTATTTCGCCCCAGGTAAAGGTTAATAGGAATTTTAATGAGATTTTGAAAATTATCTCTAGCGTATCTACCCTTAGAATCTCTAGGTATGTTCATGAAAAACTAGACTAAAGAAAAACCTATGCTACTGCTACTGCTAGATTTGGGGGCACCTGTTTTAACAGATGTGCAGGTTCTTACCTCTCATCTTACCGCTCCCCTGCCACTAGCCTATTACTAAACTTCATAAGGGGATTCTACTTATTCTACCTTACTGAACAACTCCTTAGAAACGGCGCCAAAAATGTTGGGTGTTATAATGTCTTAAATAATTCACCTAATATTCAATTATCGACCGAGGTTGGTAAACTTAGAGTTGACACAAAGTATATTCAAAGGGAGAGGGATTCCTAGGGTGCCATGGAAATATTTTAACAAAGAAAAGATCGAAAGGTCTTTTTCAAAATGAAAATTCGAGTCAAAATCCTAGAAATTCAACTATTAAGGTCACTAAATAAAAACAGAGTATTAGACTAGAGCAGTATCAACCTATACTACTCTATTCTATAAAAAAATACTGAAAGGTAAAGATATAAATAATACTACTCTAAGAAAGTAAACTACTTATTAATTAACTATTCCACTTCTTAATCTAAAAATTAGAAAGCTTCATAAACAACTTTGGAAACCTACTATACAAGTAATTATAATATTGGAAACAAGGTTACAACACTGGATATATTTTAAGGCCTTCAACAATTAAACTATACATGTAACTAATGAATGTACATAACAGTTAAACTAAACTATCTAGTTCCACTCTCCTTGGGGGTTCTGAGGATATACATTCATTGTGATCGGAACTGGAGAAGGAGTAGTGTCAAAATGGCTTTCAAAAGAAGTAAATAAACTAAATGGGATTAAATCTAAATTAACTTCTACAAATATGTGCAAACTAAGGAAGGTCCAATTACAGGTGATGGTAAACATGGTGATATATTCCATAAGCAAATGATTCTTAACCGAGAAAGATATTATGAACAACTAATCTATTAAGAGACAAGATTCTTGTTAAAGAATACTTTTGTAAATAAACAATTCTTATATGGAACAAATGTGAGGGAAAAACTTATAAACAATGAAAGAAGCAATTTGTGCATATCTAGCGTGGGTGTGTATCCAATATCATCTCACACCAAGACTATAACTTGCAAAACAATTTCATATATCAAACAAACTTCCAAATATCATTGAGTTGATCAATAAAATCAAACCCAAATGTATTCATACCTGATGCTGAATGATAACTTGTATGACAAGAATATGTCAAAAAGGTGACAAAATAGACGTCAAAAGAGTAATTTATCATTCGAAAATAGTAACAAAATTGGGATCAACATTTGTGCCTCCTTTATCCGAGCCTTCAACATGATCTTTGACATTAGGAACAAAATTTTCATGAATATTTTCAAAATCTTTTTCACCCTTCAAATTTTCTTTACAGTTTGAAACCTGAATGCTCTCTTAAGTGTTTACATGTTTAAAAGATTCAAAATTGCTGACAATGTTATCTGTCACTATTTTTCTACAATCTAGGAACTCACTTTTAGGCACTAATCGACAACCTCTAATTTTTTTTCTATGCTTTTCCTTTTCTGACCAAACTGCTTTTCACTCATGGTCTTCTCTAAAACAATGCATGTATCTGGTGATTGTATCCTAATTTCTTCATGATAAGAAGAAAATTTCAAAATATTTTCTCCATCATTATGAATATTTCTTTCAATCTCTGATGACCTTTTAAAATATCTCTTTGTTGTCTTCAACTCTGGCTCAATTATTAAAGATACTCCACCAGAAACATTGTACCTCAAATGGTTTCTCAAAATTGATTGTAGGTGCTACACCAACAACATCAGACCTCAAATGGTCCACAAAATGGCCTGTAGGCTCCTTTATCTTTAGTATGGACCTCATATTGTTGGATTTAGATGTTGATAATGAACTGTACTTTTTAATCCCAACCTAAAATGAATTGAACATCTTCCTGTCTTTCTTATCAAATGACATCAGGGATGTAGCAGCCTTTTTCTTATTCCCACCTACCCCTTGTGTCTTTTTCTAGTTTTCCTATCTATGTACTTCCCTATTAATATCATGTTTCTTGGAGAAAGTCTCATAATGCACTTGAATAGATGTATCTTTTTCCATTTTCAACATTTCCTCTCACTCATCAGTTGCTTCTTGGATTTTATCATTTTTTGTAGACTGTACTTTCTATGCATAATCCTTTAAGATTTCATCAATACATGATCTGGATTTCCCGTCATCAATATCTTGCATAAAGTCCTCTTTCTCTATACCTTTATCATCATACTCCTCACGTATCTCTTTCACTACCCGAGTAAAGTCAGTTTCATCCTTTCCTCGACATTTGGCTGACAACATATTTTTCAACTCAGAGGTGAATTCTTGAACGTCAGTAGCAACACAGAAACCACTGCAAAAGAAGTAATAAGAAAATGAAACAAATAAACCAAAACCTATATCTACTTGTAAAAGAAAAACCAAATCCTATATTTTGAAGACCAAGGTGACCAAATTGACATGCCAGAGACCACAAATAAGCTTATTTGACCAGAGTAAAACCAAAGGCATTTATCTAGCAAGTTTGGATAATTTTGTTCTAATGAATGTACTGCTATGTTCACATTGCACTCTTATTGCACTGACTATTTAAGTGGTATGGAAGGGTTTCATGATTCAATCAATTTCTCTTAACTCTGTGGATATATCTCTGTTGTCGAGTACACGGTGTATCGAGACCCTGCATAACTCAAGGAATGAATGGAAAAACAAAAAGAAAACAATTCAAAGAGAAAATAATCTAGCATTACTTTATGATCCAACCTGATCATGTTGATCCACCCATAGATTCTCTCCATGACTTATACTCAGGCATGGTATAGGAAGACAATACCCTTACATCCTTATGGGTTTTTGACATAAAAAAACCAGTAGTATAGACATGGATTGATAGTCTATTAAAAATAAAAACATATACATCATAATTTTAAGGAGATATACATTTAAATAGAACACTTACCTTAACAATAGGAGTAATTAATTCGACAAGAAATGAAGGAAACTTGAGTAGAGATGGCTAGAAAGAGTTTATATGTATAAACCGATTTTCAATCAATGTATCCTTTAAACTTATATAAAAACTAGAGCTATCACTATCATGAAGAATATTTCTCAATGAATTTCCTATTGGAGATACAGTAATGGATGTCTTACGTTTGTGATGTTTAATGCTTTTAATGAGTTATCCCTATAAAATATAGGCTTTGCACTTGAATTTTAGGAACCTAAATGTCGATTAGAACCTTGCAATGCTAACTTTTTCATCAGAGGTCCCACTTCAAAACCCTCTTCTTGTCTTTTTGTAGACACTTGAGATCTTGAAGTACCTTTAATAGCTCTCTATATATTATTCTCACGTCCCCATCCCTTAGACCGGTGAAGAGGATGCGACGAACACCACAAGCAAACGGGAAAAAAGCCCCATGAACATGGACAGACATTAATGCGGAAATTTCAAGATTAAACAATGCATACCCGGATGCAGAATGAATCAACGTTCAGCGGAAGCAGACTCATATACATTTCCAAAATTTAACATGTTCATCATTATTCAGTTGACATCAATATAATTGCAGAGATGGGATAACAGCAACACTTATCTTTCAATGAAGAACTCACCCGCAACCAGCTACGTCGCTGCAACGTTCCACCCAACCATAGGCCAGCGTGCTCATCAATCTCTCAGCAACGCTGCCACCCCCGAGCTGGGCATGATTCCTCCAAGGATAAGGGTCAACGCAGGCTTACACATAGCCGAGGGACACAATCAGCCAAACCAACACCGCTGGGTTTATCAGGCCATCAGCAACCGGCCAAGCCAGCACAGTTCGAAGACCCACCACTGCTTACACGTAGAAAAAAATCCCTTCACAGCCTTGTGAAGAAGCAAAGACGACTAGGGATAATCCCAAACAAACGATGAGCATAGCTTAAGCCCACAAGGAAACACATAGTTTTTCTTGGCCCTACCATGGCCAAAACAACTCGGCTGCAACCCAAAACCAGGGTACTCCAGGAGCCACAAACACACAATAAATGATAGCAGCAATCCACAGTCCCAAAACAGGGAAACTCAGCCAACAGATTGGGAATCAACAGTGGCCCAAAATGAAATTGAGCACCACAACCAACAAAACATGGGGAAGACAACAGCCCCAAAACATAAGCAGTGAGCACAATTCATAACATGGGAAAACGACCCCAAGCAGTATTTGCGTGAGGGAACTTGCACCAGACCACAAAACACAGAGGAAAACATACCCTATTCCACTCTATAGAAAACGTGAATGGCCATTGAAAGGCAGCTCCTCTCCTAGCTGCGTGAGATCCGGCAGAACCACTTCCTATGCGTGAGGATGAAAGCACTTACATCTGCATGAGGAAGAACCAATCCTTCTCCACGCATGAGGGTGAGCTGACCAGCGCGTGAGGGAAAACAGCACTAACCTCTGCATGAGGGAGATGTACAGACCCGAATGGAAGAATTGGGAGGACGAACAAGCCACCGTCGTGAAGGTTCAAGACCAGGCGTGAGAGCAACCGACCATAGTCGTGAAGATTGAAAACGTGGAAGAGAAGAGTGAGTGCAATCGTGGGTGGAGTGTACATGTGGGTGAGGACTGACAGTCCTGCCACCCCACTCCCAAAAACAATAACTGCCTCAACCACCAGCCATAACTGCCCCCAACAACAAAACCAAGTCATTGAAGAGGTTGGTGAAACAAAAAGGGTGGAAAAACAAACAAGGTGGAAACACATTGGTTTTTCCCCCATAGACCAAGGTTTGACATCCCCCACCCCTTATCCTTTGGAACCATGCCCTTTTCATTCAATGTTGCACTGTCGTAGCTGGTTGTGGTTTTAGTTTTAATTGATGTGCGTATTTACATGATGCCGAATTATAATGTGCCAAATGGCACGATAAACCATCGGCAACTATCCCCATTGCCGAAACACATACACAACCAAATCGATGGTGGGGCTTTTGCCTTGAGCTCCTCACCACGATTAATTACAATATATACATCATGCAAATGGGGTCAAAACTGGGGACATTACATTCCCCTCCCCCTTGGAGTAACACCGTCCTCGGTGTTCCATTACATATATATACAATACATATATAATTGCACATCAAAATTTCAAAATTGCAGATCTATCCCACGTTCAATCATTTATGTTGAACGTTCAATACCAAGCCCCTCGGCTTCCATGGACTTCTCCTGCTGGTTCTCAGCTTCCATCTGATCCCGAAGTCTAGGAACTTTGTGGCTATTGCCCTCATCATGTTCCCTCATTGGGCAGTCCCGTCATAAATGATGTCCTCCGCATCTCCATCATCTCACTGGCTGCTTCATCTTTACCTGCTCAAATTCCTTTGAGTCTTCATGCCTGGACCGTTTCCCATCGGGTCGCTTAGACGAATATCCCATCGTTGATCCACCTTCCTTTCCCTTGCCGATTGCTCCCAGAAGGCTTTTCACCTCCCTTTGCAAACCAATAGAGTCTTGCAAAATCTGGTGGTTCATTTCACTCTGCCTTCTCTGTATCTTGAGCATCTCCCCCAAGATTTTCTTGGGTCTTGGAAATCATTTGAAGGAGACTTCCAGCCAAGTCCAACAACTTTTGATCTGCTGCCATGATCAATGTGCACCACCAGGTATCACTTTTCTCACCTGTGAAATGCACCATTGAAATTCTATCATACCAAGCATAGTATAGACATTAAAATTAGTCAGTTAATTACCCAATTGGCATGACAGTCCAAGCCTCATCAAGGAGACTTTCATATTTTTTTCATGCCTTCCCAACAGGCACACGAGCTCATTCATGTCCATTCTTGGGCAAGGAATTAACCATTCCATCATTCACAATTTACTTTAAGCATATACACACATTTCATTTCAATCATACATGCATTAAACAATCCTTTGTTTTCACAATGCATAAATGTATATGTATATATATAATCAAAAGGCAAGAGAGAGCAGTAAGAGTTTTTCCCCTCTTTATTTTGTTCCATCCTAGAACCCACACCATCACTGTGGCTTTTCATGCTCTCAGCCTCTTTCACTTCACCGTGAATGCTGGACCAATCCTTCTTGGTCATGACACTTAGTGTCTTTGGTCTATTCCAGACCTATAAACCATGGAGTCTATCCACATGGTTTTTCTTGGATGCTAGGACTCCCCCGTCTTACTAGCACCTTTTTCATTACCGCTCAACCCGAGCTTTCCAGGACAGTCACATGTCCACATGCATCTCTAGGATGCTCTCATATTCCTCGCTTCCAGCAACACCTATATCCAAACATTGAATGAATTCACATGTTTAGTTTATTCTCATTGGTTTTATCTCTAGAACAAGAGCTTAAAACATCCTAACCAAATCATATACACATGTATATTCATAAGAAAAATAATCCAATATGTATCTGTATTGTGCGTTTCCTCGTTCGTCCACAGGATCCTGCTTCGCTTTGTAAGCCTTGGGATCGCCTATGGACTTAGATGTTAGGTCATCACGCCAGCTGCTCCACAACATCAAATAATTAACGTCCAGCCAGTACATTCTCATGTCAACTGGGCTTGGAACTTTACCGTGACCATTTCCAGGTCTAGGATCTACTATGGATCCTCAGGCATATCTCAGCCCATCATACACTTATACCAACATACACTTATGTCAACAATAATACATACACTTATATCAACAATAACCCTTACTCCGCAACCCCTCACAACAACCATTTACCATTTTACCTTTACTTTTTACCTTTACCTTTAGCCTGTCAATACAAGAAGAACAAGCAATACAAGCAAACTCATCAGCATTATTGCTATAAAATGGTAATCACATTTCTCATCATTCACTATCAAGTATTGAGACACCAGGAGTGCGTCCACTCCCTAGAGTGTAATCAATATTGAAAACCCTTTCATGACTCGACATCGGAAAAGTGTGCACTCTTCTCCGGTGTGTGCCATGTAAGCCCTATTCATACTCAAGCAATCGGTCATCATGGAAATAAATCAAAACATGTTCTGCATATGGAATTTTAATAATTAAACATGCATATTCATAGCAAGGGTCACAGAACACTTATCCATTTGTCGTCGTAGTATGTCTTTGTTAAGGAGGAATGGAGGCTCCTTCCCTGAGTTAACAGTCCCTCAGTTTTCCATCCCAACTCCTTTTCACATATCACATTCACACATGTCTTACTGACATAACCCATACCATCTCACTCATGTTATCACCAAACATGCAGTGCAGATGAGACTTTTTGAAAATGTCCAATGGCGTTTCACCCGAAACCCATTTCCAAGATAAGGGAAAACCTTCCCATGAAGTTTGGCTTCTGCAGGCCATAACACATGATCTTCCTACAGTGTGTACCCCTGACACATTCATCAAATTTCCAAACAATCAATCATTACCTGATAATACAATCCAAATTTATTGTTCCATAACCAAGCAATGACATTAATAATCAAATTCAATAAGAATTTGCAATTCTGTTTACTACAGAAATTGACTTCCTCAATTCTGGGTTTCTTCTAAGCAGCACTACTATGCCCATTATAATTTTATGCTTACTATCATAACATGAATACCCACTTACCATGCGTCTCTCCTGACACAATCTTACACAAGACAACAATGATTAGTAGTCGTCAGCAATTCCTTTAAATTCGAAATTCACAATTCAAATTTAACAATCCAACTATTTAGAGTAATTTCTACATATCTCCCCAATTTGTGCAAAAGGTTTATGAGAGATATCACCAGATGCCATGGGATTGAGGTTTACTACCAAGTCTTCTGAGATACCTTTAAGGAAGAATGTTTGTACTGCATCTTCTCAAAGGTTGTTATGTTTAGATTTCTGTAATGTATAGATAAATCTTTCGAGATAGTCTTCCAATATCTCGTCTTCGAGTTGTTGTATCTTAAAGATATAATTTCAAAAGTCTCTTGGTTTGCAATACTCTTGGTATTTCCGTAAGAATGTAGTTTTCATATCTTCCCAAGTCCTAATACTAGATTCTCCTAATCCCATGTACCATCTTAAAGCAGAGTCTTTCAGTGTAGAGGGAAAACTTTTTAATTTGTGAGCATCTTGTAGATAGTTATAACTTCTATAGAGGATTTCAAACTCGAACAAAACTATGTCTGATTCTTCATTACTCTTCCCATAGAAAGTAGGTAAGGAGGAAGGAAGGATGTTCTTCATATTTATATCTTGTGCAGTGTCTAAAATAGGGAACCCAAAGGTACTCTCACTTTGATTTTCTCCTTCTCCTTCATCATTTCTAACCTCATCATGATCTCCATTCTCTCCCTGTCGCTCCATGTAGGTTTGATTCCTAAAGAGTGTGTACCTAGGAGGCTCCTTTCGAGGTGATAATGAGGCATCCCAATGTTCTTTTTCGGGGAGATATTCCTATCATCAACTATGTTTTTATTGGATTCTATAGGGACGGTAGGTGCTATTGTGGAGGTTTCTATCTGTGGAATTATTTTATTTGTTGAGCTGCCAAAGAGGGATTGTACTTGGGCAAGATCAATGAAATCAAAAAAGTTAGGATTCCCTACTAATGAGAAAGTTGTATTGTTAGGTTTCTGCACTAGTGGAGGGTTGAAGGTTTCCAAAGGTTGTCCCTCTTGAATTTCTTCATCAATGGGATCCTTAGGACTTCTCGCCAAGATTTCTTCACCTTCTATGGTTTCTCCTATAAATTCTTTAGGTTTCCAAGTAGAACTACTTCTTATCGTGGGTTCTCCAATACCTTTCTACTGAATTCATGGTTGGGGTATTTCACCCCTGGTAAAGGTTAATAGGAATTTTAATGAGATTTTGAAAATTATCTCTAGCGTATCTACCCTTAGAATCTCTAGGTATGTTCATGAAAAACTAGACTAAATAAAAACCTATGCTACTGCTACTGCTAGATTTGGGGGCACCTGTTATAACAGATGTGCAGGTTCTTACCTCTCGTCTTACCGCTCCCCTGCCACTAGCCTATTGCTAAACTTCATAAGGGGATTCTACTTATTCTACCTTACTGAACAACTCCTTGGAAACGGCGCCAAAAATGTTGGGTGTTATAATGTCTTAAATAATTCACCTAATATTCAATTATCGACCGAGGTTGGTAAACTTAGAGTTGACACAAAGTATATTCAAAGGTAGAGGGATTCCTAGGGTGTCGTGGAAATATTTTAACAAAGAAAAGATCGAAAGGTCTTTTTCAAAGTGAAAATTCGAGTCAAACTCCTAGAAATTCAACTATTAAGGTCACTAAATAAAAACAGAGTATTAGACTAGAGCAGTATCAACCTATACTACTCTATTCTATAAACAAATACTGAAAGGTAAAGATATAAATAATACTACTCTAAGAAAGTAAACTACTTATTAATTAACTATTCCACTTCTTAATCTAAAAATTAGAAAGCTTCATAAACAACTTTCGAAACTGACTATACAAGTAATTATAATATTGGAAACAAGGTTACGACACTGGATATATTTTAAGGACTTCAACAATTAAACTATACATGTAACTAATGAATGTACATAACAGTTAAACTAAACTATCTAGTTCCACTCTCCTTGGGGTTTTTGAGGATATACATTCATTGTGATCGAAACTGGAGAAGGAGTAGTGTCAAAATGGCTTTCAAAAGAAGTAAAGAAACTAAATGGGATTAAATCTAACTTAACTTCTACAAATATGTGCAAACTAAGGAAGGTCCAATTACAGGTGATGGTAAACATGGTGATATATTCCATAAGCAAATGATTCTTAACCGAGAAAGATATTATGAACAACTAATCTATTAAGAGACAAGATTCTTTTTAAAGAATACTTTTGTAAATAAACAATTCTTATATGGAACAAATGTGAGGGAAAAACTTATAAACAATGAAAGAAGCAAGTAGAAAACTTAATAAAGAAAACTTGATTAAGAAAGCAAGTAGAAAAATTAATAAAGAAAACTTGATTAAGAAATCTAGTCTAAACACAATGATATACACAAAGATAAACTAGACTCGAGATATACTTATCAGACGTTATAACAGTAATAAGTGAGAAGATCAGAAACAAAAGAAGCAGAACAAATCATAATTCAAATCATACTAAGGTAAGAAGAGGTGAAAGATAAGGATGGAACTTGATAAAATACTCTGAATAATCTAATCTAAGGTCCTAATGGTGAATATAATCATTATCTAATTACCAAAACAAAACCAAATTCGAAAGCTAAAGAAACAGAACTTCAAAATAGGTTTAAAACAAAATGGGAATATTGAAGGCTGAACGAAGGATTGGATAGCAAACTAAACGGATGGTCTAAATAACAAGCTGAACAGGTGGTCTGTATACAGAAAACAGTGGAAACTGGCCTAAATGATCTGATTATCAGCTGATTTTGTGCACATGCAAACAAGATGCATAAAGTACAGTAAGTAAACTTATTTAGTAATCAAACTAACAGTGAAAAGACTTATACTAATTCATGATTTAAAAGAAACTATTATCTATTTCATTATAAAACAAACGAAAGTGTAACCAAAGTAAACCTATAACAAATCAAGAGTTAACATAACTAAATCTACTGTAAATTAAATCTAAGATACAAAGCAATTCAAATCTATGTAACTATCACTATAAAATTGAACAACAAGTTGTAAAAAGACTGGAAAGGAAACTAACTATGCGCGCAACCAGTTATTTAATTCTGGAAATGAAACTATATTAACAACAAAACACATGCTAAAGGGGATAATGAAATAAGCGATTACAGGAAACTGAATTACATAAGCAAACTGGAAATGAAACTATACTAACCGCAAGAAAAGAAATGACAAAAATACACATGGAAATGGAGACCGCTGGTTGTTGAGGGGCCCTCTCAACAATCAGGGTCGCACTTCAATCACTCACAGAGACATGAACATAGATGAACAATAGAAATATGACTTATATTAAAATTCAGAACAATATTATAGAGTTTCTCTCTTAACGTCGATTGATTAACATGCTAGCTAACTATGCTCTTGATTGGAGGTAGGTATATATAGCATTTACAAGGATGAGAAGGTTGAACCTTTCAGTGGTCAACCGCTCCTAAAATAGTCAACCATTATTACAAAAAACATCCATATGCCAACGCATAATCATTCTGTTTCTCCTTCACGTGGCGGTTCTACTCATGCGGGCTGTGGCACATAGTTGTGGTGTCGAACGGAGAAGGTAAGATGGCGAGCCTTCTAAAGCGAGGATTATCTAGTCATTGAACGCATGGGAAACGGAGCAACTGAAAACCGTTCTACACTTTAACGTTTGGGAATATGCCAAAAAACAGTGCACGGTTTGATCGGCAGGCTAAACGGTGAGTTGGATGCAATTTGTGCATATCTAGCGTGGGTGCGTATCCAATATCATCTCGCACCAAGACTATAACTTGCAAAACAATTTCATATATCAAACAAACTTCCAAATATCATTGAGTTGATCAATAAAATCAAACCCAAATGTATTCATACCTGATGCTGAATGATAACTTGTATGACAAGAATATGTCAAAAAGGTGACAAAATAGATGTCAAAAGAGTAATTTATCATTCAAAAATAGTAACAAAACTGGGATCAACATTTGTGCCTCCTTTATCCGAGCCTTCAACATGATCTTTGACATTAGGAACAAAATTTTCATGAATATTTTCAAAATCTTTTTCACCCTTCAAATTTTCTTTACAGTTTGAAACCTGAATGCTCTCTTAAGTGTTTACATGTTTAAAAGATTCAAAATTGCTGACAATGTTATCTGTCACTATTTTTCTACAATCTAGGAACTCACTTTTAGGAACTAATCGACAACCTCTAATTTTTTTTCTATGCTTTTCCTTTTCTGACCAAACTGCTTTTCACTCATGGTCTTCTCTAAAACAATGCATGTATCTGGTGATTGTATCCTAATTTCTTCATGATAAGAAGAAAATTTCAAAATATTTTCTCCATCATTATGAATATTTCTTTCAATCTCTGATGACCTTTTAAAATATCTCTTTGTTGTCTTCAACTCTGGCTCAGTTATTAAAGATACTCCACCAGAAACATTGTACCTCAAATGGTTTCTCAAAATTGATTGTAGGTGCTACACCAACAACATTAGACCTCAAATGGTCCACAAAATGGCCTGTAGGCTCCTTTATCTTTAGTATGGACCTCATATTGTTGGATTTAGATGTTGATAATGAACTGTACTTTTTAATCCCAACCTAAAATGAATTGAGCATCTTCCTGTCTTTCTTATCAAATGAAATCAGGGATGTAGCAGGCTTTTTCTTATTCCCACCTACCCCTTGTGTCTTTTTCTAGTTTTCCTATCTATGTACTTCCCTCTTAATATCATGTTTCTTGGAGAAAGTCTCATAATGCATTTGAATAGATGTATCTTTTTCCATTTTCAACATTTCCTCTCACTCATCAATTGCTTCTTGGATTTTATCATTTTTTGTAAACTGTACTTTCTATGCATAATCCTTTAAGATTTCATCAATACATGATCTGGATTTCCTGTCATCGATATCTTGCATAAAGTCCTCTTTCTCTGTACCTTTATCATCATACTCCTCACATATCTCTTTCACTACCCGAGTAAAGTCAGTTTCATCCTTTCCTCGACATTTGGCTGACAACTTATTTTTCAACTCAGAGGTGAATTCCTGAATGTCAGTAGCAACACAGAAACCACTACAAAATAAGTAATAAGAAAATGAAACAAATAAACCAAAACCTGCATCTACTTGTAAAATAAAAACCAAATCCTATATTTTGAAGACCAAGGTGACCAAATTGACATGCCAGAGACCACAAATAAGCTTATCTGACCAGAGTAAAACCAAAGGCATTTATCCAGCAAGTTTGGATAATTTTCTTCTAATGAATGTACTGCTATGTTCACATTGCACTCTTATTGCACTGACTGTTTAAGTGGTATGGAAGGGTTTCATGATTCAATCAATTTCTCTTAACTCTATGGATATATCTCTGTTGTCGAGTACACGGTGTATCGAGACCCTGCATAACTCAAGGAATGAATGGAAAAACAAAAAGAAAACAATTCAAAGAGAAAATAATCTAGCATTACTTTATGATCCAACCTGATCATGTTGATCCACCCATAGATTCTCTCCATGACTTATACTCAGGCATGGTATAGAAAGACAATACCCTTACATCCTTATGGGTTTTCGACATAAAAAAACCAGTAGTACAGACATGGATTGATAGTCTATTAAAAATAAAAACATATACATCATAATTTTAAGGACATATACATTTAAATAGAACACTTACCTTAACAATAGGAGTAATTAATTCAATAAGAAATGAAGGAACCTTGAGTAGAGATGTCTAGAAAGAGATTATATGTATAAACCGATTTTCAATCAATGTATCCTTTAAACTTATATAAAAGCTAGAGCTATCACTATCGTGAAGAATATTTCTCAATGAATTTCCTATTGGAGATATAGTAATGGATGTCTTATGTTTGTGATGTTTAATGCTTTTAATGAGTTATCCCTATAAAATATAAGCTTTGCACTTGAATTTTAGGAACCTAAATGTCGATTAGAACCTTGCAATGCCAACTTTTTCATCAGAGGTGCCACTTTAAAACCCTCTTCTTGTATTTTTGCAGACACTTGAGATCTTGAAGTACCTTTAATAGCTCTCTATATATTATTGTCACGTCCCCATCCCTTAGACCGGTGAAGAGGACACGACGAACACCACAAGCAAACGGGAAAACAGCCCCATGAACATGGGCAGACATTAATGCAGAAATTTCAAGCTTAAACAATGCATACCCAGATGCAGAATGAATCAACATTCAGTGGAAGCAGAATCATATACATTTCCAACATTTAACATGTTCATCATGTTTCAGTTGACATCAATATAATTGCAGAGATGGGATAATAGCAACACTTATCTTTCAATGAAGAACTCGCCCGCAACCAGCTACGTCGCTGCAACGTTCCACCCAACCATAGGCCAGCGTGCTCATCAATCTCTCAGCAACGCTGCCACCCCCGAGCTGGGCATGATTCCTCCAAGGAGAAGGGTCAACGCAGGCTTACACATAGCCGAGGGACACAATCAGCCAAACCAACACTACTGGGTTTATCAGCCCATTAGGAACCGTCCAAGCCAGCACAGTCCGAAGACCCACCACTGCTTACACGCAGCAAAACAATCCCTTCACAGCCTTGTGAAGAAGCAAAGACGACCAGGGATAATCCCAAACAAACGATGAGCATAGCTCAAACCCACAAGGCAACACAGAGTTGTTCTTGGGCCTACCGTGGCCAAAACAACTCAGCTACAACCCAAAACCAGCGTACTCCAGCAGCCAAAAACACACAATGAATGATAGCAGCAATCCACAGTCCCAAAACAGGGAAACTCAGCCAATAGATTGGGAATCAACAGTCGCCCAAAATGAAATTGAGAACCACAACCAACAAAATGTGGAGAAGACAACAGCCCCAAAACACAAGCAGTGAGCATGGCTCACAACATGGGAAAATGACCCCAGACAGTCTTTGCGTGAGGGAAATTGCACCAAACCACAAAACACAGAGGAAAACATACCCGATTCCACTCTGTAGAAAATGTGAATGGCCACTGAAAGGCAGCTCCTCTCCTAGCTGCGTGAGATCCAGCAGAACCAATGCCTGTGCGTGAGGATGACAGCACCGACCTCTGCGTGAGGAAGAACCTATCCTTCTCCGTGCGTGAGGGAAAACAGCACTAACCTCTGTGTGAGGGAGATGAACAGACCCGAATGGAAGAATCGGGAGGACGAACAGGCCACCGTCGTGAAGGTTCAAGACCAGGTGTGAGAACAACCAACCATAGTCTTGAAGATTTAAAACGTGGAAGAGAAGAGTGAGTGCAATCGTGGGTGGATTGTACGTGTGGGTGAGGACTGACAGTCCTGCCACCCCACTCCCAAAAACAATAACTGCCTCAACCACCAGCCATAACTGCCCCCAACAACAAAACCAAGTCATTGAAGAGGTTGGTGAAACAAGAAAGGTGGCAAAACAAACAAGGTGGAAACAGATGGGTTTTTCCCCCATAGACCAAGGTTTGACATCCCCCACCCCTTATCCTTTGGAACCATGCCCTTTTCATTCAACGTTGCACTGTCATAGATGGTTGTGGTTTTAGTTTTAATTGATGTGCATATTTACATGATGCCGAATTATAATGTGCCAAATGGCATGATAAACCATCGGCAACTATCCCCATTGCCAAAACACATACACAACCAAATCGATGGTGGGGCTTTTGCCTTGAGCTCCTCACCACGATTAATTACAATATATGCATCATGCAAACGGGGTCAAAACCGGGGACATTACAATTATGTCCTTACTTCATTTTGTCCACTTTAGCGTAAAACCTGGATCGTGATCTACCATAGCTATGTTTCTTGCTAGTCAAACATGATGGCTTCAATACCTTTCTCAAGTTTTGAGATAGGCTCAACTCTCTTGACACTTGCATTTTTCTGCAACTTGCATCTTCACACAACCAATCACCTTCAGAAACATCGTCTAACATACTTGGCATGCAGTAACTGTCAAAGAATAAGCAACTAGGAACCTATCAAACATTAAAACCCATGCATCACAAACATCTCCACAAAATAGTGTTTTTAGCTCATGCAAGAAACCACACATAAGCTAATACCATTGTGTATACTTTCATTAGTAACTGGAATACATACGTTTTTTCAAAACCATCTTTACAGGCTGCAACAACAAGCATCTCTTCGTTACTTATGTCCCTGCAAATATCACATACTTTAACCTGCTAATAAAAAAGGTGACAATAACTAAGGATTAATATAGACTATACTATTCAAATGGAATTCCAATGTGTTCATCAATATAAATATATCTAAATAAAGACAAACTTCATAAATGACAAAAATATAAAATTTTAAAAGAAAAATATTTGATGTATTTTATAATCTATCATTCTAGAACACTCATATTCATCTCCACAAAGAAATTGATAATCCTCTTGAAACAGTTTTCTCCCTACCATAATTCCATTACCGACACTAAAATGACAGACACTCTTCAAAGCAACTTCCACCATATGCAAATACTAGTCATGGCCCATTGTTAGACATTATATGCAAAAGGACACACGCCAGCTCCCACTTATTGTAAATAGCCTTGTTCAAAGACACAACAACTTTGGAGCTTTCCCTTTCTACAATTGGTTCATATTAAATAATGGAATGCAACCAAGAACAAGATTTACATGATTTACATTTTGTATAGGTATAAGAAACAATAGACTTCAATATCATCTACCCAACAAGCAAAAAAAAATGTTTTTGGCAATTCAACAATATTCATAAACATTCATAGAATTAAATGTCATCTTAACATGGATGAGATTAAAGCATAAACGTAATCCAAAATTTCAAATAATATACTTAAGTTATAACTTGTAGTATAAAACCAAATTAAAATGCTGCAAACCACAATATCATGTATATGAAAAGATAATCCAAACATTTTTTTTCTAGATACTAAGCATGTCATCAAACCTCTAAGATTCATTAGATGAACACTCATCAAACAATATTTGCTCAACTTTAGCATGATTTCTATATTTTGAATGGCTTGCATGCACTTAAAACAATATCGAGTAATTTGATTTATGGAATTAACAAGAAGTAGAAGGTTGAAGCTTTTCCTAGAACTGGAGCTTGAGTGGTTTGCATGCATTTAAAATAATATAGGAAAATGATTTAGTTTATGGGGTTATCCAAAACTAGAAGGTTGAATCTTCCAAAAACTATAGTCTAGGTGGATTGCACCTTGGAAAAAGTTTTCACTAATGGGTATAAACAGAAAGATCCAATTGTTTGATTATGTTGTGTGTTTCCACTACTTTTTCTTCATATACAAAGATGATATCAGTTCCCATAAAAATTGACATGAAATTAAATCAATTCATATCCATGATTCACATGCCCGATGTTGAATATACATCCTTGTGTTGTCATTTATTGAAGAACCAAAACTGATTGGATTTTGGGATAGAATTTCTATTAACACATAAGTCCTAGCCTTAATTATGTGAGTCCATGTAATACCTGCTAGAGGAATGATTTCTTTAACTTTCTAAGATAAATGGAGGTATACACAAGAATATAAAATAAAAAAATGCATGACCATGTATCTATGGAAATATGTGCTCCAATTGTATATTGGTTGATGGAAGCCCCCACAGAAGCAGATTGAGATGAATGTGAAGCCAATAACCCCTACATACGGGTTCATTCCATTTGTTTGGTACCTAAGAGGCTAATACCATGGAGAAAAGAAGTTCCAAATTCTTATTTCCCCACATCACAAGAATTTATAAAACCTGTAATTCCCCTTTTTTAAATTTTTACCAAAATGCCCACTTTTCCAATTTTTTCACAATTTTGGCCCTTGACTAGTTTTAGTGTCTTGGTCTCCAAAGCAACCCAATTGTTCCAAAATATTCAAATAATGTGTATGAATGATATAATAACTTAATTATTATTTTCATGGATGTATTATGTCCCTCCAATCACTTATGAAAGTCTGTACTAAATTCTGAACAAGATAGATGATTTTACTGGCAATTTTGGGCTCAAATCCCCCTCGGGGTAAGTGGTAGAAATGGCTTCCCAAATGTGAATAAAACCACTAAAATTATTAAATTGAAGGATGGGATGTGTATAATACATTACCATAGACTCATATGCATAACCAATCGACCTCCCATGTCTGTTATCACTTCTTTCAATCAGATATAAAAAAACTAGTTTTGGACCCTTGGGGAAATGGGGTGTAGTTTGCTCCAATTGCTATGAAATTCGACCCAATGACCACCAATTATCAGGTACTGAACATGAAACCAATAATATACTTTAATTATATTCCATTCATTCATAAATCATCAATATTTTATAAATCCATCAAGATTACAAGAGTTTACAACAAGGTAGTGGGGAAATGGCATTGTTTCTTCATTATTGAGCAATAATACATGATATTTCTTGGAATTTAGACCTGAGAGATTTATGAAATTAAATATAATACCATTTAAATTATAATACAAAATACTAAAGCAATATAATCTCCCTCAAAGATATGAATAGCTCACCAAGTGCGCCTCACTCCATAGAGCTGAAATATGATGAGAAAACTTGAGATAAAAGGAAGAACAAGATGAAATTGATATGTCCACGAGCTGCTTGAGATTCCACCTGTAACTTATTACTCCATTGAATCCCCTTGAACTACCTGAGTGGCTTCTCCAAATACCAACTAGGATGGGAACCTTTCACCCTCGAAATTGGCTAAGGCATGAACTAGTCATCCACTAGCTCTCTCTCTTCACAATAACAATTTTATCAAATGATCAAAAGGTCCTTCTCATGGATGATCCCTGCATTTTATAAACATTATTTGTCTTCTAAGGTTCCAAATTCATCCAAAAACCAAATCCAAGTTGAATTGGTGTGGCTTCTCATGCTATGCCATGTGGCCTCTCTCTTCACCTTCCCTCTTCTCCAAAATTCAAGTAGGAGCCTCTTGGCCTTCTCCAACTCCCATGAGAATCCTCTAAGATGGTCTATTCAGGAATGAAATTTCATATATGTCATATTTCAGCCTTCGGATCTGACTTGTGTCATAACTATCATAAAATCTCCATCATTGGTGTCATAGATTTCATAAATGTAAGGGGAATCTAGCCAAGTGTCCATGAAACTCCCATTTGGATCCTCCTCTCCCCATGTAAGTTACAATTCATCCAAAATTCAACCTATGAAGTATATTGACAAGTATATTAACCTTATAATCCATCAAAAACATTAGGCTTCCCATAGATTCGAGATTGCAAGAGGAGGATGTCATTTAACATAGGAATTCTAGCTTGAGTGGACCCCATAGTCTCCATGTGTCTCCATTCTCCATAGACATTTCATTTCTCACTTGAATTCATTTAATTAATTCCATTAAATAAATATTTATTCCTTCTAATGTCTAAACTCCATTTATTAGCTCCCTTATTAACTTCCCAATGTTTCCACCCAACCCAAGGAACTAGTAGGATTGATGGAATATTCCTACTATGCAATTATTTGAATGGGGACATTACAGAAACCACTTGTGCATGTTTTAAATCAATAATATAAGTCATGCATCAAGTAACTTTCCATTATATAAATATTTGTACTTTAGTCTCCACTTCTTCTCAAACAAACACATCAACCAATGTCACATCATTTACTAGTATACTTCATTGAAGTTACAAATGCAAATACTATTAGTGGCAAGTTCAAACATCTAATTACTAAATAAGCAACTCCGTTTTAACACTTGTCCTTAATTAGTGCTAATGTGATTAGTGTCATATTCATCCAACCTAAGTGCTATGCAAGTTAATTACAAATTCTTGAAAAAACCATATCTTCCATACTCCACAACATTTAATCTTGCAAAATAAAATGCTACAGTAATAATATAAAGAATAAATCAGACTTTTAATGCCAAATTTCAAGATCTGGATTTTACTCAAAAATAAGGTGAATACATGCGTGGAAAATTCGATGCACTGACAACAATGGAAAAAGGTGTCCTCCATGACTTCAACTTTCTCCTTGGTATTGCACAAACCGGGCACAATTCAATGAACAAATATAAACTAATGTAGATGCCTTTCAGTAGATAATATTGAGTGTATTTGGTAGATATCAAACCTCACACAAGAAAAAGTGGTAGCAGAATGAAGATTTAATTCCAATAAAGATCTATAAAACAAGAGATAGATCCATAACACGCCACCCAACTAAAAGCCACAATAAAAAGGGACTGATTTCACATGCAGAGTTCTCTTACTTATTACAATTTGGAACACTTAAACTTATCCAGAAAATATGTTGCCGTATTTTTTTTCCAACAGTGATTTGAACATCTGAAGAAAAAGAAAATAATGAAAAAGAATCAAAGATCACTATTCAAGCTAGGTCATATTCTCTTAAGAGATCCTTCATTAAAATAATTGTACCATAAGTGCGGGGGTTTGGTTATCTATATGGATAGGATGGTTATGACAGAAATAGCTACTTGACACACGCACTATAACACAAGTTTCTCCTTCTGCGACTTCTACATTAGAAATATCATATTTTTCTTAGCCACACCCTTCAACAAATGTGTGAATATTTGTTATTGAACACTATACTATATTGTGGAAGTTAGTTTGAGGTTTCAAAAGATGGCTTGGGATTCAACCCCAGTAAGCAAGCTCTAATGCTTTTGGACTAGGAACGGTCTTCTCATCTAGCAAAAGAGCCCTATACTGTGCACTGTAGATTCATCTTACAAACCACGATCCAGCAGAGGGACATGGTTCCATCCAGATTAAGACCTTGTGATCCAGTGGTTTTTGTACCCAGATTAAAGATACAAACCACCATTTATGCAATGGCACAAAAACTTACCTTAGAAGTGCCATTGTCTCCTACTGCCATAGTCAAACAGGCATGCCCGCAAATAGAGATTGAGTTTACTGGGAAAGTATTATGAAATAATAACTCTCTGTTTGTTCCCTGATTTGGCGTGATAGGTTGTCTGTCCATAAGTTGAATCATCAGAATGGATTCTGTAGAATTACCCCATTCCTCTATGAAGAGGGTTGAGGAGAAAATATCAAAAACCCAAAGGTAAAAGTCACCACGAATCCCATTGAAGTGGGATAAATCTGTAGGGGAAAAGTAAACATCAAGCAACTCATCTATGAGCTACATGAGAATTGTTTTCTGGCTCTTGGGATAGCCGGTAATTAAGAGTTTGAAGTCACTAATGTGCCTTGTAATAATGATATTGTGGGCTGACCAAGTGAGACACAACATATTATATAATTCTGGGGACGTCAAAAATACAACGAGGTAACATCTGAAATTCGGCCTATAATTTTATAATTTAAAAAAATTTAATCAAATTTCGTAATTTGAAAGTGAAATCCTACAAAACAGTACTTTTATTCGGATGTCGTCGTATTTTGGGTACAAATCTTGTTGTGAAGGCTTGACACTTGTTGTATTCTATCTTGGATGAAAGAAGAAGCACCCACTGAGGGAATGTCCACTTGACAAGGTGGAGGTATGTCAAATCTATGAATTGGATCATGATACTAAGGAATGTCCTTCACTACCCAAAGTTAAGGCAGTCCTCCTGGCATCTACTTCAGATGTGGAGGAAGCTTACTTTATTTCTCAAAAGAATTCTTGGCAGCCTCAGAATCAAGGTATGAATCTAGACCCATTACCTTTTTGGCATAATTTGAATAATATGAATAACATGAATAATATGAATAAAAAATTTCCTTCACATTATCCTAACAACCAATGGCATCCATCTCAAACCTCTATTTAAAATCCTAACTCCTGGACACCCTGGGCACAAAAATCAAACCAGCAAGCTCCTTGGTCTCTTGGTTGGAGAAATTCCTATACAGGAAATCAGTTTCCTAAAAACCAATCTCCTCATCCATGGTTTCCTCCCCAACAGTATTCTCCTCAGCAGTACCCTCACCAATAGTATTAGTAGTCGCAGCTGCAACTCCATATTAACGTTGCACCAATGAACATGCCACTACGACCAGAGCTGCCTTCCCAGCCTAACCCTAACCCGAATAATAAAGCAGTTCATCAATTTGAGACTGCCAACATGCCTGCTTACTCTATTACCCTAGTTCCCTGCAATGACATACACCTACGATTAGGGAGGGTAGTGGGACCCTTAGTCATTGAATATGTTCCATCTTCTGCGACTGAAGCAAGAATGAATTGTCGATTTGAGAATCCATTTAATACGGCAATCCCCATTATTGAGGATGTTGAGAGTCCTACTGAAATACCAGCTGAAACACAGGAATAAACACTTATTGAAACATAGCCAAAACAACCAACAAGAGAACCATCATATCCTGAATGACTGATCCTACAATAGATAGTGGAACAACCTCAGTTTAATCTCAAGGGAATTAAAGAATTTATATGTCAAAATTCCGTTGTTACAAGCCCTTCATGACGTACCCATCTATGCCAATATTGTTAGAGATATGTGTGTAAGAAAACCAGGAAGAAATCCTAGAGATCCTCCCAGTGTCCATGTAATAGGAAAACTCTCAGAATTAATAATGGGAAAAACTCTCTTGGCTAAGTATGATGATCCTGGAAATTCTACTGTTACACTACACATTGGACACACTTAGATACCTAATGTTTTGGTAGATTTAGGTGCAGCTATCAATGTTATGACCATCGAAACTATGAAAAGACTTGGACTCACTAATCTTCGGCCAATCCCTACTATATTAGAACTTGCTAATAGATCCACAATCAAAACTGAGGGAATCCTGGATGACTTCATAGTCTTGCAACCGAAGTCGCAGCTGGGGGGACATTCGTTGATCCTAGGAAGACCTTGGTTAGCCATAGCAGACTGTCATATGGGGTCCATGACCATTTCATATGGGAGTGATATTAAAATCCTGACTCTATACCCTCCAGCTCAACCCAGCTTAGAAGCTGAAACTCCAATGTGGATGGATCTGGAGGAAGAAGAAGGCATTTAGTTGTTATTAACAATAGGGAAATCCTTAACTTTTAAGGATGAAACAAAGGATGACACTATTAGCAGTTTCATCAGTGAGCCCACATATGTCAATAAACATGTTTATCAAATTTTGAACAGTACCTTAGGTGAAGAAGAATAAGAAAATCTAATAGAAAATACTATATTCAATGATTCCAACATAATTGCAGTACTTAAAAACTCGAAAAGCATTCCAGTAGAAATAGAGTTGGGAAAAACATTGAACATTAATTTGAATCTTGCCCCTGGTGAGATGGAACGCCTGATCACTCTGCTAAAATGATGACTCTAGACCAGTGTGTCGACCCCCTCTAATCTATGTACCCACCACATTTACATCAAAATCAACTCCATACCAGTGTGCCAACCACAACGAAGGATGAACCCGAAATTGAGGGATATAGTGAAGGAAGAGATCCAAAAAAAATTGGAATCGGGATTTATATACACAATTTTAGATAGCAAGTGGGTTTATCCACTCATGATAGTACCCAAAAAAAATGGGAAATGGAGATTCAGCATAGATTATAGAGAACTGAATAAAGCAACACAGAAATATCATTTTCCCCTACCTTTTATTGATCAGGTTCTTGATACCTTGTCTGGAAAGAATTTTTTTTCCTTTCTGGATGGATTCAGTGGTTATAATCAAATCCATATTTCTCCTGAAGACCAAGACAAAAACCTTCACCTATCCTTGGGGTACCTTTGCATACATGGTACTTCCTTTTGGGTTGTGTAATGCACTGGCCACATTTCAAAGAATTGTGATTGGGATCTTTTCTAAGATGGTAAACAACTGCATGGAAATTTTTATGGACAACTTTACTCCATACAGTAGTAGCTTTGAGGAAGCACTGAAAATTTTAGAAAATGTTTTAGGACACTGTGAACAAACCCAGCTATATTTAAGCACTGAAAAGTGCCATATGATGATGAGCGAGGGTGTAGTTCTGGGGCGCTTCATCTTTGTTGATGGTATCCAGGTAGACCCATCCAAAATTAGGGTAATTGAAAACATACCCTCTCCTGGAACACAAAAAGAGGTATGTATCTTCTTAGGGAATGTTGGTTACTACATAAGATTTATAGAGAATTATTCCAAGCTAGCCTCTCCTTTATTCACCTTGTTGATGAAGGATGTACAATTTGATTGGAATGATGCTTGCCAAACAGTGTTTACTAAACTTAAGAAAATTCTATCCACAGCACCGATCTTACGAGGGCCCAATTGAGATCTAGCTTTTCACATCTCCTCATATGCTTCAAATACTGCTATTGGAGCAGTATTGGGACAGCAAGAAGTTCATGCTCCATATGCAACTTATTATATCAGTAAGAACTTGGCCCCTAGTGAACTAAACTACACTATCACCAAAAAATAAAATAAAAATAAAAAAAAATTCTTTACAATTTTTTATTCCATCAATAAATTTAGGAATTATATTACTGGATATCCCACTTTTTTGCACACTGATCATTCATCCATTAAGTACTTAATGAACAAACCTATCTCTAATATTAGAGTAACTAGATGGTTGTTGACGTTACAGGAATTTAAAATTGCAATTATTGAGAGACCAAGGAAGGAAAACATTGTTGCTGACTTTTTATCACGACTTAATAACCATGATGACAGTTTACCAGTCAAAGATTCCTTCTCTGATGAACATTTGTTTGCAATTTTATCTCATTCCCCATGGTACGCATATGTTGCTAACTATTTGGCTGTAGACAAGCTTCCAACACATTTATCAAAGAGAGAAAAAAGAAAAATGATACAATGGAGTGCCAAATACTGTTGGATAGATGGGAATCATTTCTACATAGGTATCGATTTGGAAATCAGAAGATGTGTAAGGGAGGATGGAATTTTCAGTATCTTAAAGGCTTTCCATGATGAGCCCTGTGGGGGACATTTTGTTGACAAACGAAAAGGTCATAAGGTATTACGAATGGGCTATTTTTGGTCAACATTGTTTGCAAAAAAATATGTTCAGGCTTATGATAGCTGTCAAAGAATGGACCATCCAAATAGACTAGATGATATGCCTCTTCAGCCACAGTTGGTGGTTGAACCTTTCGATAGATGGGCTCTGGATTTTGTAGGGCCTATCAACCCTCCCTTGAAGAAGAAAGTTTATATCCTAGTTTGCACTGATTATATGACCAAATGGGTGGAGGTTGTAGCTTTGGTCAAGGCCAATGATCAAGCTGTAATGGATTTCTTATATGGAGAGATCTTCACCCATTTTGGAGTACCCAAAGAGATAGTTACAAATGGAGGACCGCAGTCTATGTACCGCAAATTAGAAGCCCTGTTGTAGAAATATCACATTCAGCATAGGATAACCTCACCATATCATCCACAGGCCAATGGCCAAGTGGAAATCACCAACAAGGTAATTGAGGCTATCCTTACAAAAATAGTCAAAAGCCATCATAGAGACTGGGTTGAAAGACTTCCAGAGGCATTATGGGCATATCGTACCACATGGCACAACACTACAGGTTTCTCCCCATACAAAATTGTGTATGGTAAGAATGTTATCTTTCCCATTGAATTTGAAATTAAAACTCTAAAGACAGCCATGGAAGTAAACTTAGACTTGACAGAAGCTCAGAGGAATATACTGAATCAATTAAATGAAATTGATGAGAAGCACACAGCTGCTTGTTGTGCCCCTGCTCAACAGCCTTACAAAATACATATTTCATCAAACAAAATCCTATTTTGTTTAAGGAAATGTTCGAATTTCTCAGGACAAATCTAATGAATCACCAGCTACTGAAATGATGCCTTTCTGTGAGCTACTGAATCAGTCAAATTTTATGTTGTTTTTAGCAGCCTTTGCAAACTATAGGTTATTTGACAAAATCACATTTTTAAGTTATTATTTTGGATGGATTTACATTAATAATCAAGGGATGAGTATTAATAATTTCCATATCTTTTCCTCATAACCTAATCTTGAAACCTTATCCAAGCATTTATCACTTGATCATTACCTTTTGATTTTGTTATTATAAATATTGATATGTTTGCGAAATTGGAAGGTTAGTCATTGTATGGTTTGGTACCTTATCGGGGTCTATTCGAATTATATTTTCAAAGATTTTAATCTAATCTGTGAATTATGCATGACCCAACCTTGTTATTTGATCTTGATCTTGATGATAAGCTTCATAGGTTAATTTTATTATCACACGTAAAGGTCGGGGTTGACACAATGCGTCATGGGACTTGTATTTCACGTAATATGTCCGCCATCCTTGAAGGTTAGACTATCATATACTAAAGTTGATATATCATTGATTGAGGTTCATTGTTTTCAGGAGGTTTGATTCATGTCTGTGACCGCCAAAACCCATCCACTTGTCGGTAAATGAATATGGTATCATTGCTTTTGTACCCGAATCTGTCCATCACATTCAATCACTAGTACGCGACCAATGTCGTGGCCCCATGATCGGTTAACACCTGTAGTATGTGCAATGAGTGGTCTTACGTCAATAGCCCTGGGTAAATAATGGCAAGGTCAGTTCAATCTGGAGTTGTTTTGCCGTCGTTTCTTGTTTCGATTACCTTGTAGCGTTATCATCCCCCTCCATGCCGAAGTTTCAGGGTTATCGGTTGTGTCCACCCATGTCACGGTCGGTGTATGAACACATAAGGTTCCGTTCCTTAGTTTTTCTCCTGGGTCTGCACCCTGAGTGCTCAGTTTCTAGTTCGCTGTCAGGTTTTTATCTCTGGTATCTTTTCTGGGTGAAGTTTTGTGCATGTGCACAGTTAGTCATGGCGCCGGTGGTGAGAGTCGAGATCTGTGAGATGAAGCTACTGGATTCGAACCCATAACTTTTATCCAAGGTTGAGACTATGGGATGGTTGTCGTTTATCAGTAAGTTTTCGGATTCGAACCCTGAAGTGACGAGGTGTTTGCGGTGTCTTTGGCCAATTTTCAGGTGAAGGTTGGTAATCTCCAGTTTCGAGTGGATGAACGCTCAGTTGCACTTGCAACCGGTCTGCCATTAACAGGCGAAAGGTGGTTTAAGTATAAACAAATGGACATAACCGAATGGAGGCAGCTACTCAAAAACCCCTGTCAAGAGGTATCGTTCAGAGCTGGAGTGGCCCAGAAATACTTTAAGAAGGAGTGGCGACCTGTCTTGGACCTAATCCATAGTATCGTAGATGATTTTTTGGAGTCTCTTTCTCGAATTTTGATGATTCCCTACTATCTGGATGATCCCAACATAATTGGAAAAACAAACCGATTAGCGAAGGACTATTGTCCAGGTGCCGCTATACAGTTAGTGCTTTTGTCATTTCCCCGATTTTGTGCTATGAACTGATTTTCTCCAAATTTCAAAACATTATGATGTATATCAAAAATGACATGTTTCACTTGTCATTTTTGACGAAAATTGGTTATGATTTTCAGTTTGTAGTTTCTGATTGTATAGGATCATTTCTCTATGAGAATGGGATATTTAAAAGAGACACAGGGGTATGAAATGGGGGGTCGATAGTTTGGAAAAGGAGAAGAAAAGACTACTGTTTGATCTTTCTGTAACTCGAGGCAGTTTCCTGTCAGCAGATACAGTATTTTAAACTAGTGATACTTATATATGTTTACAGTTTTATACTTCGCATATGTGTTTATGGTATCCCTTAGTCTTGTTACTGTTTTCTATATTATTAATGTTTGTCATAATCTCTTTAAAGAATATGTACAAATATATTATGTATGATTGTCGACTCATGTTGATTATCGATTTGTTGATGAACGTCATGTGGTAAATTTGATGATTGACATCATTACGTATGTGATATATGTGTCTATTGTATGATCTTGGTGATTTCTGAATTTCTTTTGAATATTTTCAAGATTATTTATACAGCAGTCCCATTATCAGATTTGATTTCAATTTAAATATTTGCATCGCTCCTGATCAGGATAGGACTTAGGTTAGGTGAATATATTTTATTTTTCTGTTAATCATATTACCAAAAAATATATTGAATCAAATCTTTATATTCATATCACATTCAGATTATTCTATCTTGTAATTAATGTAAAGGTGTATATAATGTATTTATGTGATTTGTCAACTCTATTAATATTTAGTTAACTTCTTAATCTGATTGCTTGAAGTAGATTAAAATTTAACTGATTGATATTGTAATTAATAACACTTATTAACTTGTGTAAGGATAGGTATAGACTTGATTAATAATCAGTAGTGTTAGCTTTATTTTTTTAGACTTACTTTAATTATACTTTCAGGCTAACAAAGCCTTTAAACCTGTCGGGAACAACCATCCCAAACAGCTTGGAGCCTGCTTTAAGGATCCCGGTCTGGGTTGTCTTCCCTTGTTGCGTGCATAGTCACATATGCTCATCAACACTGCTCTGCATCAAAAAGTGTTAATTCAATAGCAGTGTTCCAAGTGGCATGATCGGTTCATAAAGAAGAAAGTATTATGTGAAGGATATTGGGACTTACTGTACGATTCAAGGTTCAAGAGGGATTTTAAGGGAAAGCTGCATACAAGATGGTTAGGACCCTACCAAACAGACAAGGTGTTTGATAATGACACAATCCACCTGATTACTATTGATGAAAATCAAACATCGTTATTCTCTAATGGTCACAGGTTGCGACTGTATCCTAAGCCAATTTCAAAGGATGCATTCATTTCACATGTTGCAACTGATCCATATTATCAGTTAATTCAAGGGAAGGAATTTTTTTCTTCTCCTGTAAATTTTTAACGAACACTGCAATTTCCACACACGAATCTATACATAAATAAATTTTTTTTTTTTTTTTTTTTACACTTGATCGGTTTTCTTTTGAAGAATGTGTACAAGAATCTACTTGAGGAATAGCGGTCATGACTGGGCCAAACGATTGTGGGCGCCTTAGATTATTTTCCTGTTATGAATAACTCCTTGAAGAAAATGAAAAATTTAGCACCTGTAACCAATCAGCTGAGGATTCGCCAACTTCCATTTCTTGCAGCTACAACTCCTCCAGATTTGTCCTATTTTGCAGCTACGACTGCACTAAATTCTGCCTATTTTCCATTTTTTGCAATTGTGACTCCACCAGATTTGTCTTATTTTCTAGCTGCGACTCCACTAAACTCTGCCCAATTTTCCATTTTCCACAGCTGCGACTCCGCCAGATTTGTCCTATTTTCCTACTGCGACTCCGCTAAACTCTGCCTATTTTTCCATTTTTTGCAATTGTTACTCCACTAGATTTGTCCTATTTTCCAGCTGCAACTCTACTAAATTTTTCCATTTCTCGCAGCTGTGACTCTGCCATATTTGTCCTATTTTCTAGCTGCGACTCCGCTAAATTCTTCCTATTTTTCCATTTCTCATAGCTGTGACTCTGCCAGATTTGTCCTATTTTCCAGATATGACTCCGCTAAATTTTGCCTATTTTTCCATTTCTCGCAGTTGTGACTCTTCCAGATTTGTCCTGTTTTCCAACTACGACTCCGCTAAATTCTACCTATTTTCCCATTTTTTGCGGTTGTGACTCTGGCAGATTTGTCCTATTTTCCAGCTGTGACTCCGCTAAATTCTACCTATTTTTCCATTTCTCAAAGCTCTTACTCCGCCAGATTTGTCCTATTTTCTAGCTGTGACTCCACTAAATTCTTCCTATTTTTCCCTTTCTCGTAGTTCTAACCTGCCAGATTTGTCCTATTTTCTAGCTGCGACTCTGCTAAATTTTGCCTATTTTTCCATTTTTCACAACTATGACTCCGCCAGATTTGTCCTATTTCCCAGCTGTGACTCCGCCAAATTCTGCCTATTTTTTCGATTCTCGCAGCTGCGACTCTGCCAAATTATGCCTATTTTTCCTATTCTCATGGCTGTGACTCTGCCATATTTGTCATATTTCCCAAATGTGACTCTACCAAATTCTTCCTATTTTCCCTATTCTCACAGTTGTGACTCTTCCAGCTCCAACCACAGTTCCACCAAGAATGTTAAAAAGCCATTGTCCTACCACAGATATCTGCCAATATGGATGTACTTGCCCGCTCAATTGGCAGTGACCAACTCATGAGCGCATGCGCAATTATGTTTTTTATTATTTTTTATGGACATGATGATGAAGCTGGACCATTTCGGAAAGTTAAGGCTTGGTTCATATTGCAAAGGTACTAGTTCTTACCATTTACATGACTAAGCATTAATTCATAATCAATATGGAAATAATAGTTATGCTTTGTCTTTAGTCCTTTCCAGTCATCAGTACCCATTTAACTACCAAGTACCATGTCGAAATTAAAACTCGTATCCATATCAGGATCGTACCTTTAGGACCATCACCTTTACCTAATCCATACCAAGACCTGCCAATTATTCCATTTCCATAACTGTATCAACTTTCCTAAAATACCCAATTCCAACTTTAGTTGTCCATGATTGTTCGTACACTGCAACTTACACGTCCAAATTGGTAATCTCTGTCTTCTCCATCATAACCACGAAGGACAGGAGATATGGGTAATCCAGTCCAGCATGAACCTAAAAAACACATAGACCCTTCCTATAAACGCGAATGTTTTTTCCATATTTGAAGCATTCGGGTGGACTACGGATTTTCAACGATTAAATGGCTTTCATACAGAGATAGCATTATAGTTTTCCCTTAACTTGACTGATACTCATTCTGCGGTCAAGGGAGTGCACGTAGATGTTATGGAGGTGCTTGTGGCAGAGTTTACTAGTTTTCATAAAGTTGGGAGGAGATGGTTTGGAAGAAAGCACAGAATGTGACTACAGTGCATATTCGGTGAGATTGTTCAGTCAATAGGTCATGGAATAGCATTTAAATCATTACCCCAGCCCTGGGATCAAGTTTCCATATTCCTAAAGAAATATATTACTTGTGAAGGCACATACAAAATGCTAGATTTTAAACATTAAGCTAGCATTTCATTAGGATCTTTAACTGAGAGAACAACAAGCACAGCAATCAAACACAAGAGATAATGAACACAGTTTTTTTCCTCAAGGAAACCATAAATGGAGAAAAACCTGCAACTTCCTCGGAGATAGAATCAGCACCAAAGTGAAACCCAAAAATAGTAAGATGATCTCCCGACAGTAGTAACCTCTTTCTTCCTTACCCTAGTGTATTTCTCTTCCTCAGCTATGCACTACAACTGAGTGTGAGTGAGTGTGTGATAAATCAAGAGGCTAGCTCTCTATTTATACTAATTCTTGACTTGACTAAACCCAACTAGGGCCGACTTCACTAGGTGAGTATAATAACCCTAGTGCCCTGGAACTGTGGGGACTTTAACCCTTAGACAATAGGAGAGTTAACCACCTTGACTTGACATGACTTGTTTACATCATAGAAACTTCCCGATAGGAACATCGAGGTATGACATGGCTCAATTACATTACAAATACATCCCAGAATAAACATCGGGTTACAATACATAAGAAATACAAGTGAATACATCTCGAAGTTACAATTACATCAACACTCCCTCTTAACTAGGAAGGTATTCTCTCAACACAAATTAACAGAACGACTCTTCTTCTCTGTATCATCTGGATCATCATCGAGTATTCGTCATCTTCACCTTCAAGTCATCTCTATATTCAAGTCATCTTCATCTTCAATTCATCTTCATATGGATCTGGATCATCAACACTAGATCTGGATCATCCCTCGATCTGGATCATCTCTGGAGCATCATCTCTGGATCTGTATCATCCCTCGATCTGGATCATCTCTGGAGCATCATCTCTAGATCTGGATCATCCCTCGATCTAGATCATCTCTACTGGATCATCAACACTGAATCTTCACAGGTGCTATCTCATGGTTCTTCTCATCACAGGAAGTTCTACATAGCCAGCCCTTTTTCATGTTGGTTGTAGGCCTACCCTCCGTGTAGGTCTTGTCCAGCACTTATATTTGACCCTAAGTCAGAATGGCCCACCCAGCACTTATATCTGATCATGTAGGAACCAATCCTATAATCATATCAGAAAGGCAACGCCCAGCACTCACATCTGACCATGTGGGAACACCTCCCACAACCCTGTCAGAAAGGCCCAGCACTCACATCTGTTCAACCAATGATCGAAAAGGCCCGGCATTTACACTTGGCCATGTGAGGAACCAATCCACCATGCCAAAAGGATCTACACTTACATCTGACAACCAATGTCAAAAAGGCTTAGCACTTATATTCAACCATGCAAGGAACCAATCCTTCATGCCGAAAGGGCTCTGCACTTACATCCATTCAACCAATGATCGAAAATGCGAGCAGTCACATCTGATCATGTAGGAACCAATCCTACATTCTTATTAGAATGGCCCCCAGTCCCAGACTGAGCTACCTAGTAATTGACCAGGCACCTCCATTCCCAGAATGGCATTCAACGCTTACTTATGATCATGTAGGAACCAATCCTACAGTCACATCAGAATGGCGCAGCACTCATATCTGACATGGAAGGAACCAATCCTCTCACCATGATAGAATGACTCATCCCTTACATCTGACCATGGAAGGAACCAATCCTCTCACCATGTCATAATGGCTATGGGTCTCATCATTTTTTCCTTGGAGGAAACCTCGATCTAGAGAACACCAAGATTCTCCCTGAATTACTGAAACTTCACCCTAGCCAATGGCTTCATCAACATGTCAACTATCTATTCCTTTGTCACATTATACTGGAGCTTCACTACTCCCCTCTGCACCATATCCCTGATATAGTGATACTTGATCTCAATATGCTTCGACTTGTCATGGAACACTGGATTCTTTGACGACTTCACACAACTCTGGTTGTCACAATGTATACAAGTAGCATCCATCTGGAGATCAAATAAATCAGACAGTAGCTTCCGCAGCCATACTGCCTCACAACTAGCTGAACAAGCTGCGACATACTCTACTTTAGCTGTACTCAGTGCCACACAGGATTGCTTCCTGCTAAACCAAGGGATCACACTTGATACCACACTAAAGCAACAACCTGAAGTGCTCTTTCTATCGATGGCACTGCCTACCCAATCTGAATCAACATAACCCTCCACGTTAATCTTCTAATTCGCCTCGTACTTGAGCCCAAAATCAATTGTACCCCTCAAGTACCTCAGAATATGATTTTCAATAATCAATTGAACATGTCTCGAATCCGGCAAGAACTGGCTCAAGGTGTTCATAGCAAAGCAAATGTCTGGTCTTTTGTTCGTCAGGTACATCAAGGACCCAATCATCTGACGATACATCATAGCATCAACCGCTTCTGATGAAGCATCACTCAATAGCTTCAAGTTCGATGCCATAGGTGTGGTCATGGCCTTGAATTCCATCATCCCAAACCTCTTCAGGATCTCTACTGCATACTTCCCTTGTGCAAGGGATATTCCATCTAAATTCTGCCGCACCTCCATACCTAGAAAATAATGCATCATACCCAAGTCCTTCATTTCAAACTTGGCAGCAAGATTTCTCTTCATATCATCAATCAACCCATCCATACCTGTTACAAATAGTTCATCTACATATAGTAGGAGCATCACTGGGTTGCCATCTTCAACCTTGTAGTAAAGGTTGGAATCTGCTTTACTCTTGGTAAAGCCCAAACTGGATAGAAAGCTGTCAATTATGTCGTACCATGTCTTAAGTGCCTATTTCAAACCATACAGGGCTTTCTTCAATCTGCGCACATGAGACTCCCTGTCATGTGTCTCAAAACCGAGTGGTTGTTCTACATACACTTCCTCTTCCACTACACCATTCAAGAAAGTAGTCTTGACATCCATTTGGTGTATCTTCCATTTCATTACTACAGCCAAAGCAAGTACCGATCTGATGGAAGTGTATGTGGCTACAAGTGCAAAGGTTTCTTCATAATCTATTCCTTCTTTCTGGGAGAAACCACGAGCCACAAATATTGCCTTATATTTATCTATGCTACCATCTGTAGCATGCTTGATCTTGTAGATCCATTTGGAAGTTATAACCGACTTCCCTTCTGGTCTTGGGAAAACATCCCAAACATCATTCTTCATGATTGATTGATACTCTTCGATCATAGCATCCTTCCATTCTTTCTGTTATGCTTCTTCTTCATAGTTGGAATATTCTTTATTGATAAAGTCATATAGTAAGGCTACATGTCTGGAGCAAGATCTGGTTCTCTTTCTTTCTCTGTGATTCTCTTCTGGAGCCCCATGTCTTTCCGCACCTTGGATAAATTCTCGTACCCAAGCAGGTTTCCTCTTATGAGGATTCTTCTCCTAAGGTGGTGTTGAGGCCTGGAAATTCACAGGCAACAACAGAAAGGGATTCTCCCTAGTCAACGTTCCCAACTAGCCCGTGACTGTTTGGTATGGGGAATCCGTCCGGTTTGCGGTCCAGCTACCGTAGGTCAAAGTAACAACAAAAACAAAGGTTTTACCGGTTGCGGCCCGGTCCACTGTGTATATTTTTGTATTTTTTGACTTAAGTATGATATGCATATGCCTAATTAACTATGCATGGTGATCAGGATGCAAGGAGTATTCACAATGTGATGCGCAGGTTCTTACCTCTCGTCTTAGGCTCACAAGCATCTAAATCACATGTGCAGAAATAAAACTAACTATATATCTATCTATCTATCCCCTGGGAGTAAACTTTAACTTATTTGTGAGTAATGTGAATTGTGCATGTATCATAAAGAGAAATTACATATAGCTGATATTTCTTCCTACAACACATGAATGATTAAAGATATTTCAACAATCAATTAGCTAATTGTTTTATGAACAGCATACATTACTCATGGTGGTAATTCCACAAAATAAACCAGAAATCATTTAAACAAGAACATAGGTTCTGAGAGTTAGAACGATCTCACGGTTAATGGACAAAAAGATGGAAAAACAAAATAGTTCATCTTTCAGCCATCCACAGCATAACATTTGAAAATGCCACCCATCTTCCTCCAACAGGAAAACAATATTTCTTTATTGCAAAGAGAAATAGTTCTTCTTACAATATAGCTTTTCCTATCTAACTAGGAAAAATCCCTTTTTCCCTCTTAGTCTATTACATTTATACAAAAAGGTGAGATGGTTGGGCTGCCCAAAGTGACCTTTGGGCTTCCCAACTCTTCGTTTCCCAACGCTTGACTTTTTTTAAAGGTTTTTTACAAAATGTTACATATTACAAAAAAAAATGGCCAATCCTTTACGAGGAAGGTCCCACTTGGGAATCTAGAAATTTCTTACATGCCAAAGCTTCAGAGGCAATGCCCTCAAATGCACAAGGATCTAAAAACTGAATATTAATCTCAAACTTAGCAGCCTGGTTTTTTATAGCCTCAATCCTGGCTGCACTCAATCGAAGTTGATCCTCTAGAAGCTGCACGCTGATAGCTAAATGATCTACTTTGCTCCTCAAGATCTTATCATTCAGTGCTTTAATCTGCTGTACTTTGGCCTCCTCCTCCTGGTATCTCTTCTGCAATAGCTCTACAAAGGCATTGTGATCTAGGAAAGCCTCCAGCCTCTGCTCGGCCTCTATCTGGCACCGGTTGTAGGTAATGAGAAGCCTTCTGAAAAACTCGATGCACGCTGCTTTCATCTTCTTAACTGATTTTTTGAAATCCTCCGCGGTATTTATGACAAACTCCAGCAAGTCATAATCCCACTTGAGGGCCTGTGTATCCTTCGATGGCAGTTCTGCTGGAGTTTCTTCCTTGTTTTCCAGCCTTGCCATTCTTGCAGTCAGGACTTCAAGGAAGTCCTGAGATCGATCTACAAAGTAAGAGGAGGTCTCCACGATGTCCTCCAATCTGCTATCTACCTGCAGTACCTTGCACCTTTCTCCTTCTATAGCAGTCTGTAGCTGCAATATCTTAGCCTTCTGGGTCAAGATATGATCTTTGAACGGCTGGAGGTTCACCTGTTGCTCCCTTGCTTCCTACAGAGCAGTTGTCAGAGAAGAAATCTGCTCTTGATGTTTCTCTTTCTGCTCTTGGGAGTGCATCTCACTGGCCTGTAAGATAATATTTTGCTGCCCTTCTAGCTCTTCTACTTTCCCCAACAGCTTTTCCTTTTCACTCTTTAGCTCTTGACATTCTTTCTGCACTTTCTCCAGAGCCTCTTGTGTAGTTTCCATAACCTGTCTTTCTACTTGGAGGGCCTGCAATTCAGCCCTAGAAGCCTTTATCTCCCTTTGCATATCTTCATATTTCCTCTTAAGTCTATTGCTTTCTTCTCTCTCTTTCCTCAATGTATCTTTCAATTGAGCAGAGGACTTCTTGGACTGCTCCAATTCAGTTATTACCTTGTCCATGTTATCTTCTGAGGTGTGGAGTAGTGCAGTCCCGGCTCTCAGGGTGAATCTTGGATCTTGGTTTGTTCCCAACATAACAGTCATATCCATTATCATTTTACCAGGCATATCTCCTATTTCAACCCTCTTTTCTGTTCTTTTTACTATCCTCTTTGTAGCCCTGTCATAGAAAACAGTGTTAAAATCAGGGATTTCTTCTCCCTTTTTCTGCACAAAGGGGACCAGCTTCAGTGTGGGGACCATGGGTGTGCTGGCAGCAGGTACTTGTGGGTCCTGAATCTCGGGGTTCTCCATGTCCTGGGTCTGCCCTACAGCTGTTTCAGAAACTGACTGCTCTGTCTGTGTTAGCTTTATCCTTTCAGCTTCTTTCTTTTGGAGTTCCTCATCCAGGTTCCTTTTCTTTTCTTCTTCTTCTTTCTTTGCATATTCTTCTGCCTTCCTGGCTGCCTCTTGTGCAACTTTCCTTTTTTCTTCTTCTTCTGTGTGTAGCCACCCTGCAGCTTCCTGTGCCAACCTCTGGGATTCTTCATTTCTTCTCTTTGCTTCTTCCTCAGCCTTTGCTTGTTCATCTCCCTTCCCACCTTTGGTGGTGATCTTCTTCTTGAACCTTCTTCTCACGGCTATCATGTTTACTGCATTTCGGAAGATGGATTCTTCCCGATCCCAATGGTGGGCATACTCAAAATGCACATTGTTTATTTTGCAGTGTTCTGCTACTTTAGCGTGAGTATCATTTCTATGAAAGTGCATTTCTCCAAAATGGAACTTTTCCAGCTCTTCTACAAATTCATCAGCCTTCTTTACCCTAGTGAACCTGTAACTTCCTAACTTGAAGGGCAGGGGAGGATAAGCAGTCTTCTTGTGCTCAAACAAGAAGTTCCCTATGCCATCCAAGGAGACCTGCCTCACTGCCTCCTTGTGGATGACGTAATCAGTGGCGTATTTGGGCAGCAGGGAAGGAGCTCTTGAACCTCCAAACATCCTGAAATTAAGGCCATCTTCAGTCAGAAAGTAATCTGCATACTCTTTGACTACTTGCAGCGCTTCTTCTGACATACAATCACACTCCTTTAGAAAAATGAGTGTATATAAAGGCATGATGAAGTGCTCACAAACTTCTCGATAATGACTGTGATATTTATGTGCCCATAATGGTTTATAAGCAGAATAGACAAGCATTCTTTCCCTGTCCCAGATGCACCTGAGGCCAGGGAAAGGCTGATTGCATAATACACAGTCTATAAGTATGGAACTCATAAAGAATTCAGACCTCTTTTGGGCCACTCCTCCCAAAGCTGAGGCCAAGCAAGCTGAAAGACTATTTGATACAAGGCTGGCCCAGTTGAAAATTGTCCCCTGGGTTGCAACATGAAAAATGACGGGTATCGATTCTAACTTGAAGAACCTGCCATGAGCTCTTCCAAATATCCTATTAAGCATTAGAGCTATGAATCTGTATGGAGCCCTTAAGCTCGTTGTATCATACTCTCCTGTTACCCTAGTTCTGAAATGCTTCCCAGATAACATCATTTTCTTCATAGTCTCCACAAGGTCCATTCTAATGTTGTTCAACCAATCATCAGTTAAAAATACTTGGGCTTCTGGCAAGTGGTAAGCCAATGCTACATATCCAGGGCTATATGCAGCATAGCCCTGTCTTTCAACATTCTCCAGAATCATTGTTGTGACATCTGCCCGAGGCAGAATCCAACCGATTACTTCAAAGCACGGGAACAACTCTGGTCTGGTGGCAATCTTCATCAATGAATATCTTTCTATGTTGGCATATATGGACTCTTCTTCCAATCCCATGTCAGGAACCTCTCTGCGCATGATCAGTTTATATATTTCCCCCCACTGGTATTCAGGTTCAACACCAGAAAAGCACTTAGTGTCCTTATATATATATATTCCGTTTTGGAGACAACTTCTACTTCTGGCTCTTCTTCGACCATAGGGGCCTTCTTCTTTTGTCTCTTTGACATTGTGAGCTCTTCCTGCCATAAAATTGTAACATTAAGCCCTTTTGGCTGAGTGACAAACTGGTATACATCAATGTGCAGTGTGCCATTTCTTCTATGTTTAACATGATAGCAATCAGTCAATGAAGTAAGTACATGCATGTATAGACTGAAATGGCCTAACTAATAGAACTATTGAAACACAGTGCGCATTATTCAATGACTTTGTCTATATCTAGCATGATGGGAAATAGTTATATGCAGTAAACTGTGCAAGCTACCACTGTTGTATGATTTTAAACAATTCTATCAACCATATTTAGGACGGAAATAGATCTACATTAATAAGCAACACATTTTGGCTTTCTATGCACGCCATGGTCATCTTGTTGCGCGGGAAAGACAGTAGCAGTTACGCAGGTTTTCAACGATGCCTTAACAAAACCTTGCCCACACACTTATGGTCAACAAAATAAGAGCAATGGCATATCCCTTTCAGTCGGCTAGGAAATCGACGCTGAGCTCAATGGGGTCGCGTGGAAACGTATAGGTGACAACGGCTGGGGTTTAATTGATGTAGGTAGCACAAAATCGAGACAAACCATCCAAACCTAAAATAAAAGGTCACGGTGAACCTATTCCAACCCACAATACTATCATACAGGGTGGTTTGGTGCAGATAGCGTAACGGCCGTCTGCACCAAACCCCCCTCACTCTCTATGCGCAGGGTCGCACGACAACGGCGGTGGGGAAAAAATACTATGCGAGTCAAAATGCCCCTCCCCGCGGACAGCAATGCCACCAAGAACCATAGTATATACATGCAATTATGGGGAAAGAAACAGTCGCAACACCTAACCGTGGAAAACCAAAACCACCAAACGTTCAACAGAACGGGGAAAGGAAAACGAAGCCTACCTGGCACTGATGTGTAACTGGCGCATATGGCAGGACGAAGACAGTCAGGCTTCTACAGTTGCCACCTGGATGCGGGTACCAGCAATGGGGTTCGAACAAACTCGAGCAATCGACAGCACGATAGCGACAGAGCACGGAAGTTAAAAATAACAATAGGATAATAAACCGCTCGACCCTGTATATATAAGGTCAACACTCGCGGCATATCGGATGGCGGACCACTTTTGGATCGGAAGTTGAAAGGAAACTTCCTTCCGCAATGGCAGACGGCCAAAGCGTTAAGTCATCCGCAATGGGTAAAGTCTGAATTGGAAGCAAAACGAATACACATTGGAAGGGCTAGCGCTTCTTTCATCTGCAACAGCGGAACCGTAAGGACATCAGTGTCCGCAACGTCAGGGGTACAAATGATAAACCGTTCCGCAACACGGGGTCGGTGTCGGAAGTGGAATGACTAAGAGATTGGAAAGGAAAATCATTCGGCAGCCGTAACGACGGAGCTACAAAGGCGTGACCCTCCGCAACATCGAAGGTAAAATGACTCAAACCGCCGGAAGGAGAAAAATTCCCACAGCCGCAACGGCGACAGCCCAAGATTTACGGGCTCGACGAAAACAACCAGCCATAATCGGGAGAGAATGTGGTTTTCCATCCGCAATGGTGGAAGAAGAAGTCATAACAGCTCCGGTGCAAAATCAAAAAGTAGTCGATTAAAACCGATCGAATCAGGAGAAAAAGTCGAATTCAAAACCGAACGTCCATCCGCAATGGCGGGAAACGAAATATTGAAGCAATGATTGGGAGAGGAAGTGGTTTGCCATCCGCAACAGTGGAATAAGAAATGACAAATCCTTCCGACATAAACCAAAAGATCGGCTGATGTGAAAACCAACGGATCGGAAGATGAAAGTGTATTTCTTTCCACAACGGCGGAATACCAAAACAAAGATCCACCCGCAATGGCGGGGCACTGACCAAAATAACTTCCGGTTCAGGCGTGCTTCAAATGCATTCAAAGGCAGCGATAAAGCTTGATCAAATAGTGGATTACTTCAAGCATCAGAGGAGGAATCAAAACAATTGGTAGCTCAATCCAAGCATTTAGAATTAACTCAAGGACAAAGAACTAATCGAAGCAAAGGAGGGTCCTAAAAATTTTGGGAATTTTGGGAATTTGTTGCAGCTGCAACAGGTGGATCTACAAGTCTTTGTGGTTCTTCAAAATCTTGATCTTCTTCTTGATTTTCTTCATTCATGGTTGTGTCATGAATTCTGGGTGCTTCTGCTTCTTCGGTATCTTCAGCAGGTCTCTTTCTGGATTTGTTGTAAGTTGTGTCTTCATCAAATGTTATATCCATGTTGATGTCGATCTTCTTGTATCCTAGGAAGTATATTCTATAAGCCTTCGATCCTTCAGAGTATCCCACAAATATACCCTTCTTTCCTGAAGGATCTAGTTTTGTTATCTTCTCTTTTGGAATGTGTATGTACACTGGATAGCCGAATATTCTAAGATGGCTGGCTTCTGGTTTCTTGCTGGAGAAGACTTCTTCAGAAGTCTTGTTCTTGAGTACTCTTTGTGGAGTACGGTTCTATACATACACTGCTGTTCTAGCAGTTTCTGCCCATAGATGCATAGGAAGATCCTGATCATGAAGCATTGCTCTTGCAGCTTCCATGATATTTCTATTCTTCCTTTCTGCAACCCCATTCTGTTGTGGATTGTAAGGAGTGGACAACTCCCTCTTAATCCCTGATTCTTCACATAAGTCTTTGAATTCATTTGATGTGAATTTTCCTCCATTATCTGATTGAAAATTCTTGATCTTCTTTTCTGTGTGGTTCTCGATCAAGGCTTTGAATTCCTTGAAATTGCTGAAAACTTCATCTTTGTTCTTCATGAAGTAAATCCATGTCTTCCTAGAAAATTCATCAATGAAAGAAACATAGTATACATACCCGCTTAGTGAACTTGATGACATTGGTCCGCATACATTCAAAGATTCCTTTTTCCTTTCTCTCGCTACTTGGAAATGTCTTCTTTGTATTCTTTCCTTTCACACATCCTTTGCAGACCCCTTCATGTTTTGCGTGGAGTTCTGGAAGACCTTCAACAGTTTTGCTTGCAAGTGCTAGTGCTCTATAATGCACATGTGCAAGCCTTCTGTGCCAAAGTTCATTTGGCTCTACTATGTTATGGACCATAGCTTATCATGGATGGCCCTTCAGCTTGTATAAACCTCCTTCTTGTTCTCCAATCACTATTGCATCATCAATAGTCTTTCCTCTTGGCCACATGAGGACTTGGCCATATACAAATGCAACCCTCGTGCCTTTTGTATCCAATGTTGATATGGATAGAATATTCTTCTTCAGTCCTGGTACAAACAAGACATCCTTCATTTTCATAGACTTTTTTGTAGGAGGATTCACCACTACCTTTTATGGGATATTGGTAGTCATCCCTAAGCTTCACCTTATGGGGTGAATTATGTTCGGATAACTTCTCAAAGGATTCCTTGAAACCTATCATGTGTTTGGAAGCCCCATTGTCAATAAGCTAATCTTTTCTTCCATGAGTGACAATTCCCATGAGAGTGGAGATCACAACATATTCATATTCACTTGAAGAGTCCTCACTTTCTTGTTTTACCCTCTTCCTTGGAGGATCATCATCCTCAGCAGTGTGAGCATGATGTCTTCTTTTGGATTTCTTCTTCTTCTTGGATCCATTCTTATTCATGGGACAATTTCTAGCAAAGTGTCCTAATTCATTGCATGTATAACATCTAAGTCTGGATGAATCCCTTCTTACAGGATTGTTTTTCTGATGAGAATGCTTACCTTGGTGATGATGATTTTTCCTTCTTCCTTTCTTGGAGTGTACTGTGAGAGCTTGATCTTCACTACACATCTTTTCTTCTTGAGCTGCTATCTGAGCTTCTTCTTGAGAACATTCTTCCCACAGTCTACTGAACCTGACCAACTTATTTCTAGCACAAATTCCTTGGATGAAAGAATCCCATGACCTAGGGAGGCCATTCAATGTTGTCATCACAATTTCTGCATTCTCCACTTCTTCGTCTACTTCTTCCAGTTTTTCTTTGATTTAGGAGACCCTTGTGAAGTATGACTGGATGGTCTCCTCATTATGGATCTTGACATTCTTCAATTGGTTCCTTAAATTCATCTTTTGATTGATGTTCTTCCCTTTGAATAGTTTGGTTAGGGCATCAAACATGGCTTTAGGTGTCTTGAGGGAGGACACATGTGGAATGAGGTGATTCTTGATAGAATCTGCAATGATCCTCTTTGCCATAACCAAATTCTTCTTATGTAAGGCCTTGGCCTCATCTCCCTCTGGAACTGGAACCTCCTCATGGATGTAGGAGTCCAACTCATTTTCTTCCAGGACCAGGGATATCCTATACTTCCATGCTCGGAAGTTATCAGTTCCCTCAAGCTTTTCATCAAGATTGGTATGATGAGACATCTTAACTGAGAACCTCAAATGGAAATACAAAAGATTTAGATCTTACCATGTCAAGATGTCGGATCTGGATTTGGAACTGAAATCCTGCAGTGCTGGTTCAGGAGTAGATTAGGGTTTTGCTTTTCTAGAGTTCTGTCCAACCAGATGCTTTGAATTTGATCCCTAACTTCGATTTTGGGGAGGAGATTAATCCAGGCCTGGGCTCACTAAAAAATTCCTCTTCTGTGAAAAGCCCTAATTTCTGGCAGTAGTGTCGGGTCCAAAGCTGAAAAACCTCAAAATTGGATTATGCTTCAACAGAAAGATTCGCCCTAGGGAGGAGAGTTATTCCACCCTACGTTTGATGAAAATATGTGGAGAGAGATCCACAAAATAGGAAGCCCTAGTTCTTGCAACTACACAGTGTCTTCTTCTCAAGTTAGCTCTGATACCATGTTAGATTTTAAACATTAAGCTAGCATTTCATTAGGATCTTTAACTAAGAGAACAACAAGCACAGCAATCAAACACAAGAGACAATGAACACAGTGTTTTTCCTCGGGGAAACCATAAATGGAGAAAACCCCGTAACTTCCTCAGAGATAGAATCAGCACCAAAGTGAAACCCAAAAACAGTAAGATGATCTCCCGACAGTAGTAACCTCTTTCTTCCTTGCCCTAGTGTCTTTCTCTTCCTCAGCTATGTGCTACAACTAAGTGTGAGTGAGTGTGTGATAAATAGAGAGGCTAGTTCTCTATTTATAATAATTCCCAACTTGACTAAACCCAACTAGGGCTGACTTCACTAGGTGAGTCTAATAACCCTAGTGCCCTGGAACTGTAGGAACTTTAACCCTTAGACAATAGGAGAGTTAACCACCTTGACTTGACATGACTTGTTTACATCATAGAAACTTCTCGATAGGAACATCGGGGTATGACATGACTCAAGTACATTACAAATACATCCTGGAATAAACATTGGGTTACAATACATAAGAAATACAAGTGAATACATTACGAACTTACAATTACATCAACACAAAATTGTCTATCTCTCTGAATTTCCCCTTTTGTCATATTTACACCATGGTAATCTACTTAACATGTCATTTTATCTTTTGAAAACCCTACATCACATGGATGGTTATGTGAGAACATCCCAGCACCCACTTCCTTCTATCACCAATCATGGCTTAGTTAAATTATTAATCTTAAGGTCACTAGCACAACAGAACCTGACTTTGGCACAATTTGTTGCTAGGAATAGGATAATTCGGGAAGCTGCATTAGAGATGGGTGGTATTGAAGTAGAGGAAGAGGACCAAAATTCCTCATATTTAGTTGGGGGGGGGGATGAAATTTCAGAATAACAGGATCAAAGTGTTCAGGAGGGACCTATTATAGCAATAAATTTAGAGGAAACAATTTTAACATTAGAAGTTGTAACAGCAGTAGCTGATGCTAGAGCAGCCATAGAGGTTGCGACAATAGAAGTCATGTGTGTAGATGCCGCATTGGAAGAAGAAATTCAAAAACCAAACCCTCAGTATCAGAGTGGGAGTCCGAGACACCAACCTAAGTTAGGAAAGGAAGAAGATATGAAGGTTCTTAACATTGAATCTTCCCCTAAATTAAGGGGAACTATAATTGAGGAGGAAGTTTTGGTGGCTGAAGATAATGAATTGTGGAGTAATCCTTCTATGTTAGTATCAAATTGGAGACCCATGTGTCACACCAAAGAAGGATAATATCAAAAGGAGAATTCCATCCATCTGGACAGGTGAAAATAAGGAGAACTAGATCTGTTATAGCAGCAGAAGCGGCATGTGCAAAGTGGGAAAATATTGAACTTCCTGTTCTGACACCCCGATCAACCACCATTACACAAGAACCTACTACAGATGAACCTAAAATTGAGAATCTTTTGTATGAGAATGATCTACTAAAAGAGGAGGTACAAATGTTTTGGAATGAATTGCAAAAATGGAAAGAAGCATGTAGGAAGTAGGTAGAGAAAAGATTGAACACATTGGTGGAGGTTGCATATCAGTTGGAGGATTCACCTCCTATTTTGGGAGGTGAAGGACATGAAGAAGTGGTATGTCTAGAATGTGGAGAAATATTCAACCTGGAAGGTTATAAAGTCACAGTGCAGGGATTAGCAGCACAAGAACCTACATAGGCAAGGGAAGAAGGAAAAGAAGTACCTACAGTGGATCTAATAGAAGAAAATGAGCCAGGAGTGGATATAATCCCTAACCAGGACTTAGAGGATCTTGATATGAACCCATAATAGTATTTGGATACAAAATTAGTCCAAAGAGAATATTAGTAACGTAAAAACGCTAAAGTCGTATCAGAACAAGAGGCTACTACACAAGAACCAGCACTCCAAGAACTTGTTACTGAAGCAACAGCTCAAATAGGAGGAAATCCAAGTGACTCCCAGAATTTGGATGTTGTTACATAAGAGACAACATCTTCATAAATTTGTGTCAAGGTTGCCACTCAATTAGAAGAAAAGGATATTGGAACACAAGAAAAGAGTGCTTCTACATAAGAACTAGCACCTCTCAACTTGGTGATGGAAGCTGTTATGAAGCGATGAAGAAGAGGACTCAAGTGATGAAAGAATATAGTAATTACAAAGGGAGATTTCATTATTAAAACTTTAGTTAGTTAATGGAAATAACATGATGATCAATGCAAAGAAGGGATGGTTCCTCTCTATGAATATAGAAAGACTATCAATAAATTGAGAGAGAAATGGGTTGAGGAATTGATCTTCTGGAAATTCCAGTGGGACAGTGTTCAAAAAGAATTGAATGAATTGAGGAAATTCAAGTCCATGCAACAGGAAAAAGATCATATGTACAGTCTCTCTTAGGAATTGTTGGGTTGTAGGGCCACTTCTCCTTCTTACCCTATATTTCTTTATGAATGGGTGACTTTATTTAAGTTGAAGGCATTGAAATAAGGAAGACCATATCAGCTGATAACCACCCCTCAGTTATTGGAAATATTTATACACAGTGATTTTGGGGATCAAAATTTGTTATGTGAATTATATTTGCACAATATTGCATGCTATGCTGATTTTTCAGTCCAATCATGTGCCCTATTTGGGGGATGTCCAGCTGAGAGCTTTCACTTCTTCTTTTTCCAATCACGTACAATGGTGGGATGCTTTTCATACTATCAATAGGAATGAGGGTAATTATACTCTCTTGATCAGAGGTGAACCTCAATTTCCAAGATCTCTTGTCGCAAAGCATGAAAGGTCTCTCAAATATCCAATGAAGACTCAGCATTTGAAGGATTTGCAAAGGACAGTCATCACTACCTGCGTCCAGACAATCTCCAAACAGCAACAGTATGCCCTGGAAGGTGGCGAGCATAGATGGCAAGCTTCTTCCCAATTTTTGAGGGAAAGGGATCCCTATTATTTTGGGAAGTTTAAACAAGCTCTTCTTAGGGTACCTGGGTATGTTGGATGCATGGAAGCATGTGGACCATTATGGTTGGGAATGAGATTCAGGTTTCCTCTCATATGGCTACTAGTGAGACCATACATAACCAATTATATTTTGACTAGGAGGGAAGAGAGACATTGTTGGAAGGAATGGATTTGTGCACTCGAGGGAAGCACCTAGACGTCCTTCAACCTCACCAATATCCATAGACAGAGTATGGATCCAGATTCGGATTCAAAGTAGTGGAAGTTGTTGCATGGGGACATGCAACTAGATAGTTGGGGGGAGCTGTTGGGCCCTGGAATGGTCCCTTTTTTACTAAACTTATTACCTCCTTTTTCCTTGTCTTGCCTCATTTTCTTAAACCAGATAGAAGCATTTTCCTCAATTTGAGCATAAATCCTTACACTTATGATTTATTATTGCCTTACTTTATTAATGCCTAATATTGTTATGGTTATGAATTATATCCTTTAATTTATGCTAAATTGTGTCGATTTTGTTAAGATAAGTTCAAATCATTAAGAGACACAGGTGTAGCAGCCCATTAAGACAGAGGAGGAAGGTACGATGGGTGCCAGTTGTTACTCCTCAGTTTCGATTTCATACATTTGAATGGAAACAGCTTGATCATCCCTCCATGTGGTAGCTATAACAGGACTCCGCTGCAGCAGGGCATCGCTGTAATAGACAAAGAATTTCTCAGTCAGATGGGTTGGTTGATCTATTGACAGCCAAAACAACATCTCTTTAAATATGTAATAATTTCATTCTATTCTATTCACGATTGTAGATGCTTTGTTGTAAACGGGCATCCTGAAGATCATAGATATTCATGGCTTCCCGATATTAGTGGATCGATATTGTGTTATTCATGTATATATGTGGGAAGGCAATCTGAGCCCGAGGTTGGTTAATTGATAATTGGACTGTACGAGTTGTAACAGAGTGATGTAGCTCTAAATTACCATTTTTAATACAAGGAGCAGGATTATTCATATCCTTTTGTTTTAATCTGTGTTAGTTCAGGGCGTCTCTGTTCGGAGGCAGGACCTGCCTTCCCACAAATATCGTCGAGTTAAGTAGATGTTTAGTTTATTTATGTTGTGTGCTGTCGAATTACAGTAGATGCATTTTACAGTGAGTTGCAACAGTGGTGATTGATAAATGCATCTTCCTTTGATAGTTAATGATTGCATTGTTATTAGTTGCAACTGTGTGGTGTGACAGTCAAATGTTCAAGATAGTTTCCCTTAATGTGAGTGTACCATTTAGATGTTACAATCAAGCTCGACTCTAGTTTACCTCTGTTACTTATCTTTCTTGTAGTTTATTGAATTAGTCATATTATGACTGCAATTGGTGTGATTCCTTACTATCATTTATAATTTGCATATCATATAATTTAGACAGATCTTAGCAAATTCTTGGTAGTCTGATATCTTCAGAATTTACTTTCTCCAAAAGTAAGTCTAGCTTAATTCTTTCTAGATCAATGATTGTTGGATTAGTGATTGTAGGAAGGTAAATGCATTTTTGAATTCTTAGATGGATAAAATAGATTAAACTTAGACATGAGAAGAGTTTGACTGAGCAGATAGGTAGGACAATTCAGTTTTCATTCATTCAATCAGCTACTTGAGTGTTTGTGCATAGATTGTGCTAATTATCCTTGAAACAAAAAGACTTCCTTGGGTTGAAAATTCATATTAAGAATCATGTATGTTAGTTATAATTGATTATCATATAGGGTGACCAACACCTAGGAAGTATATTTGGTAGGCATTTTTTGTATCACTATATCCTATGAATATAACCTTCCTCCCAGAAGGATCGAGCTTGGACCTCTTCTCCTTTGGGATATGTATGTACACAAATCAGCCAAATATTCAAAGATGGTTGGCTTCCGTTATCTCTCCTGAGAAAGCCTCTTCTGTATTTTTGTTGTCAAGTACTCAATGAGGAGTATAGTTCTGTACATACACAATTGTCCTTGTTGCTTCTGCCCAAAGGTGCATAGGAATATCCTGGTCATGTAGCATTGATTTTGTTGCTTCCATTATGGTTACGTTCTTTTTTTTTGCAACCCCATTATGCTGAGGATTATATAGAGTGCTCAACTCCCTCTTAATCCCAGACTCTCTGCAAAGTTCCTTGAATTTTTCTGAAGTGAATTTTCTTTCCTTTATCTAACCTTGGAGTCTTAATATTCCTTTTATTTTGGTTCTCAACCAAGGCTTTATATTACTTGAACTTATTGAATACTTCATTTCCCCTTTCAAGAAATATATCCAATTCTTACGTGAGAAATCATATATAAAGGAAACATAGTACACATACCCACATAATGAGCTAGAAAACATGGGTCCACATACATCCGAGTGTATTATCTCCAGTATTCCTTTAGCATTGCTTTCACTACTCAGAAATGTATTCTTTGCATTATTTCCTTGTGGAACATCCTTTGCAAATTCCTTCAATATTTTCCTGGATATCTGGAAATCCATAAACTACTTTGTTTTTCATCGGTATTGCTCTATAGTGCACATGTGCAAGCCTTTGGTGCCATAGTTCACTTGGTTCTATTGACTCATGAACCATTTCTTGTTCAAGTTGTCCCTTTAGTTTGTATAAGCCATCATCTTATTTTCCAATCACCTTTGCATCATCTATTGTCTTTCCTTTAGGCCACATCTAAACTTGGCCATCGACAAATGCAACTCGCATTCCCTTTGCATCTAGTGCAGAGATGGAGAGAATATTATTCTTCAATCCTGGAATAGACAACACATCATTCATCTTTAAGGATTTCCCGGATTCTAGCTTATATGAAGCTTATCCATTCCCTTTCATTTGGTATTTATAATCATCCCCAATTTTCACCTTCTGAGGTTACTCATGCTCAGACATATTAATGAATGATTCTTTGTATCCTGTCATGTATTTAGATGCCCCACTATTCACAAGCCAATCATTTTTTCCATGTGAGATAGTGCTAGTAAGTGTTGATATTAGCACATACTCTTCAACTGAATCATCCTTCTCTCTTCTGAATATTTTTTTTGTTGGTTCATCATCTTCATAAACATGAGCATGGTGTCTCTCTTTCCTAATGGGACAGTCTCTTGCAAAGTGTCCCTTTTCATCACAACTATAGCATCGAACATTGGAAGGATCTCTCTTGATATTATTTTGTTTATTGTCCTTCTTCTTGTTGTGATCATGGTTATCCTTCTTCTTGTAGTTCTTCCTGGTGTGAGATGTGAGAGATTGATCTTCATTTGCTCCCATCTTCTCTTCTCTTGTTATGAGTTGAGCCTCTTCTTGTGTGAATTCTTCTCGGAGTCGATTGAAAGAGATCAAATTCCTTCTTGCACATATTCCTTGAATGAATGAGTCCCATGATATAGGGATACCATTCAAGGTAGTCATCACAATTTCTCCTTCTTCAACATTCGCTTCAACTGCTTCAAGTTGTTCTTTGATTTGAGCAACCCTTGTGAAGTAGGATTGTGAAAAGCATATGACATAGCAGGAAAAGCATATGACATAGCCAGAAAAGCATATGACATAGTCGGAGAAGCGTTAAAATGTAGTGCAAACATTTTTCAAGCCAAACGAGAGTTTTCAATAGGAAAAGGTCCCCCATGGGAATATGAAAGTCATCTCATGTTGATCTGAAGGGATAATTTTGATCTAAATATAGCCGAAGAAGCCATCCATCAATGAAAATATGGCACTCCCGAGAGATTTATCGACAATTTGATCGATGTAGGGGGTGGGGAAATTGTCTTTTGGATAAGCCCGATTTAAATCTTGAAAAATTGATACAAACCCTAATAGTACCCTACTTTTTGTTCACAGGAACCATATTGGACACCCATTCAGTTAAGGACACGGGGTAGATGAAACCAGCCCTGAGAATTTTTTCAATTCCTCCTTAATGGTTGTTTCTTTTCTCAGATGTACCTAGCGTATTTTTTTATGAACTGGCTTGGAAACAAGGTAGGTTTTAATATCATGAACGACAATGGAGGGATCAATCCATGGAATCTCTTCATAATTCCAAGCAAAGACATCTCTAAATTCCTTGAATAAGTCTGTATAAGACTGATCCTCTGAAGGTGAAGAGTTCTGGCCTATCTGAATATTCTCTAAAACACCAGGTTTCACTAATGTATCCACAGGAATGGTTTTGGTAATATTACATAAGTTACCCTTCGATTCGACACCATGAATGAGGGTCGGGGATTGAGGGTCTATGACTAAATCATAAGAAACCGTGGATGCGAATTTCTCTTCTACTACATGGAAAGGGGGGAGGAAATAAGATCTATGGTGATGATATTTCCAAGGAATCTCTTCTAGGGACATAAATTCCATGATGGATTCATCATAGGGAATTGTATGTGAAATATAATATAGAGATGGTGGGGGGGTTCTAGCCAATATGGTAGGTGATACGGGTCTGAGGCCACCAACAAATGATCAATGATGGTGCGGTCTCTGGTGGTTTGAATGGCATTGTATACATCTTCAAAAGGACTAATGTTGGCGTAATATCGACCAACAAAACCCAGTCGACAGGGGTTCCACTCTATCGACGCTCAACATGCCACGATCTCTATGATCATCTGCCCAGACAGGTTTTACCCTGTCCAGCAAAACCCACGGAGAGGATGAGGTCTCACCCAAGATGTTCAAGGGAGAGCTGTTGGAACCAAGTTTTTGCAATATAGAGGAAGGTTGGGGTATCGACTGGTCATCAGCTTAATTTCCAGATCTACTTTACTTACTGAACCATTCATCATGTTGCACTTAGTCATTAATCATTATTGTAGATCTACCAGTGGGAAAAATAGATCTGAAATATGACAGCATTCATAAGAAAAATGCATCGCATTATCCATTCATATGTAGATTTATTCATTATTCAGCATCAGAATCGCAGCAAAGTACAATAGGAAAATAAAAGAGGCAACAGAAGCTCAGATCAACCCACATCACATTATATTTAATCCATACAACAAATCATAGATCAAAACAGACATTGATCCCATATTACAGCCAGAATTCATTCACCATATATCTCTTCTCCAAAAACTTGTTTTTTCCTACATGCATAATTCTTCTATTTATAGGGTTGCACCTTTACATTCAAGGTCCACTTCTAACAAACTTCTAACAACCTTCTAACTAATTTAATCACTAAGGACCAATATTCCAAAGAAATGGTTAATAAGTACAAAACATGACATGAAAATATCAAGAAGTGGACTATTTTCCACCTATCACATTATCTTTCCCTTGTGCGATGCCACGTGAGTATGTGCAACATCCTAGATGTTGCGGGACTCACTTATCTCCAACCCCTTGTTAACAGGCCCCCAACACAGTCTTGTGGCTTGTCCTCTAGCCACGTCATATGGACATGGTGCATGCAGCAACCTGAAGGCAGAAAATCAATAGTGTATTATTTTTCTAAACCTGGAAAATTGTGGAGTTAGCTGCAACTGCCTCCTCCAGGGTCAATTGTGGCATACCTTAGCATACTTCTACAACATTGCTTTCTGTAGTTTCATTGTGCTCATGCATCTATAAAAACTAGTTTTCGAACATATTTGGATTTGTTGTCACTCTTCGGGAAGCATCCTCTTCCCCAGCAATTGTCTGCAACTCCAAATTCTGGAGCCAATCCCGCTTCTGCCTCCTTGTCCTTCCTTGCATTTAGGCTCAACCTCGACTTCCTGAGGTTGAGGTGGTTCCCTGTTCCTACGGACTTAGTCAAGTGGGGAAATAACTTTGGCCCCATCCAGATTCCTCGTGGGTATCTTAGTCTACACCTCAACCCAACTGGGATAAATATAGCCAAGGATGACCTTTGCCAGACACTTCCATCTTGGACGAGCTAGCCCATATACTTGCAACTTATTCTTCAACCTCCACTGAGAAAACATTCTCACTCACAGCCTACCCCATATCAAGTGTAGCCTATATTTCCCCCTAGGTGTCCATTGCCTTATGCAGCGGAGCTTCCTTCAACTACCCAGCCTAGCCTTTCTGCAACTGTACATAGTGCAGCTCTGCCTAATGGTGTTTGGTCAGTTGTCGACCCTCTTCTTATAACACTATCTTAATTTCATATGCCATCATGAATCTCTCGGTTTCATTATTATGACTAAATCATTTATTTACGTGCCAAATACACCACTGATTTGGACATCCCACCTCTTGGATCTGTTATCATTAGACATTATGTCACGAGGTGTCGTTAGTCACCTGCTTTGACAGCCATTATTGAGTATTGATGTGATGTCTAGTCATCGTCATAGTTCTTGTTGTACAATGCAACCCATTTACTCTTGCATGGCAGCCTCTTGTCGCACACCCTTTTCCATTCTTGGGTGCAGCTCCTATCTCTTGGCGCAACCACAGCCTATCTACATCTATCCTTTCTGTCCTTTGCGCAGTAGCTCAAGCAGTGCACAGTGTTGTTGGGTTACTTATATTGACTATGCTTTAACTAGTGCTGATTTTGCCTCTATCACAATCCTGTAGTGGTTGCGACAGATCCTTCTTACTATGCAAATGACTCCTACTTGCATGCAACCCCTTCGAGCATGCCCTTTTCTCCTCTATCTACTTTTTTTTTCAATCGCGGTGCTTCAGTTAGTGCGCGGTCCTCCCCCCGACTGATAGCGCTTCAGGTGGCTGCCATTCACAAGCTTTGGAAGTACCACGCCATCTAACTATCGTAATTGAACTACACCCACAGAAGTAATATAATTGACAAGGTATGGACCAAGCCAATGCATTTGTAGCTTACCTGGATGCTTCAAGAACTTGATGTCATAGAGCAGCACCAAATCCCCTTGTGGAAAGTGTTTTTTCTTCATGTGGCAATCATGCCACGCCTTCTGTCAGTCTTTCTCAATGTGCTAGTGGAAACCCACAATGAAATGGTCTTCGTCAAGCTGTACCAATTGCACTATGCGCTCCTCTAGCGCAGCATCATCATCCATTCCAGTCGCAGCAATAATGCGCATACTGGGAATGATGTATTCCATAGGCATAACAGCCTCTTTCCCATATACCAATTTGAACAGTGTTTTCCTAGTCAATATTTTGCAAGTGGTGCGATAGGCCCATGGTACTGCAAGAATATTCAGGTCCCATGTAAGTGCGTGCTCCAATATTTTGTTTTATGCCTCCACCATTCCATTTTCCTGCGGATGGTATGGTGTACATCTCTTGTGTTGAACCTACAATTCTTTTGTCAGCACTCTTACTGTGTAGTTGAAAAAATGACTACCCTGATCACTCATCAATATTCTCGGGCAAGAAAACCACGTCACAATATTCTTGAATAGAAATTTGGTTTTTGTCACAGCAATACAATCCACAACTGGTGCAACCTCTGCCCATCTCTTCAGATAGTCCGTCACAGTGATTATTTAGCGCACACCGGTTCTTTTCCCACATGGATTTATCAGACCCAAAAATTCTACCACCCATTTATCAAAAGGTTGCATATTTACCTAGGGTACGAGCGGCATCTCATCCCAGTGCGATGGTTTTCCAATGCATTGACAGACATCGTAGCTTCACGCATAACCTATCGCATCATTATCAAGAGTGGGCCAACAAAGCCCTATGTGAAGCACCTTCCATGTAGTATCCCATCCTCCATAGTGTCCCCTAGTGATGCTAGCATGCACTTCTTCCAGAATCTTCTCTTGTTCATGCCGGAGGACACATCGCCACAAAATTTCATCAAGTCCCATCTTATACAAGGTCCCAACAATCAACTGAAAATTAGAAGCTTTAACCACCAATTGCTTCTTTTGACTCTTGGAAATTTCTTCTAGTGAGTCCCATTGTTAAGAACTGAATTATTGGTGCATAATGGTCATCTGCCATGCCAACTCAAAACAACTATGCATTTGGCAGTCCATCTTTAATGTTAGTAGCTTCCTCACCCGTCTCAATCATGGACAAATGATCAGGACCAGCATTCAAGCAACCCAACTTCACGATGATCTCAAAATAAAATTCATGAAAGAGGATTATCCATCTTCATATCTTCCCCCCCAACACAGGCTTATTGACTCTTCCCCCCCAACATAGGCTAATTGACTGGATACTTCAAATATGAATGGTCAGTAAACATCTTGAAGTGACCTCCTAGAAGATAATGCCTAAATTTATGCAGCGCATAAACCATCACTAGCCATTTGCGCTCTATGGTTGTATAATTCTTCTGTGCAAATGATAGCTTCCGACTCGCAAAAGAAATAGGGTGATCCAAATCTCCTTCGCCTGGGTGCGTGAGCACTACTCCTAGCGCAATAGAAGATGCATCAACATGAACATGGAACTCCTTGTTCCAATCTGGGAATACAAGTATTGGTGTCGAATCCATCTTGGCCTTCAGCGTCTTGAAGCTACTCTGACACTCTAGACTCCACTCAAATACCACATCTTTCTTTAAAAAAATTTCCATAGGGGTAGTGATCGCAGCGTAGCCTCTGATAAATTTGTGATAATATCCTGTGTGCCCCAACATTTCCTGAACAATATCTACATTGGTCGGTGGGGGAAAACTCAAGATGAGAGCTATCATTGCAGGGTCAACTAGTAACCCTTGCTTGCACACAATATGACCTAACAGGATGTCAAATATGGCGCAAAAAATGCACTTTTTGGAGTTGAGCACGATCTGGTGTTGGTGACACCTTTCTAGCATCGATCAAAGGTTGACCAAATGATCCTTGATTATACCGTACACTGTCCAATAATCTATGTACACCTGTAAGAAATTTTGAATGAAATAGGCTTAAACGCATCAACGATGACCTGAGAGAATACCGCAGGGGCATTCTTCAACCCAAAAGGAATCAATGTATATTGAAAGCATCCTCATTCAGTAACGAATCTTGTTTTATGTCGGTCCTCCTTGGCGATTCTGATCTAGTGATAACCCAATAACCCATTTGTAAACAAGTACATTTCTTGACCGCCAACTCCTTCAAGTACCTCATCAATGAACGGTGTTGGAAACGGGTCATGCATATAGGCGTTGTTTAGTTTCCTGAGGTCAATGCAGATCCAAACTTTGCCAGTTTTCTTGTCTTGGACCACCATAGGACTGATCCATTTTGACTCTTCGACAGGTTCAATGATTCCAGTGTCCAACATACAATCAAGTTCATATTTGACTCTTTCTTTGTATCACAGGTTCAGACGATATGGTTGTCTCACAAGTTTGGCATTTGGATTCAGCAGGATTTTCATTTCCCCTAGGTCACCCAATATCCCCTTCATTTCTAAGAATTTTGTTGAAAACAGATCTTAGAACTCATGCAGGATATCTGTGATCTTGTCCATGCTCTCCTCATCCTAGTAGTCCCCAACATTTGTGAACTTCGGATTCTCATTTGTCCCAATGTTAACTTTCTTAATCTTTAGCGACTAATTCATGGGATTCGTCAGCATGTTCGACATTGTGACTCCCTTCATTCTCCAAAATATTAATATTTTGTAACTCATCATCATCCTCCAGCTCGCCAGACAAGTTATAGCATTCCATCATTAATTGCATGTGGCAATGCGCAGGTGGATCCATAGGATATGCAACGAGCACAACTTTCAATACTACATCCCGAAGGATCTGAACTGCATTGTGGACATCCATATGGGCATCTGCAAAACTAAAAGTGTGGGAGAAATAAACCGTCAACTCCTCCTAGGTAGTACGTACTAGGACCTGGGCATTTCATCCAGAGTATGAATAAAGGCGTGGACCCATTCATCCATCGATTGCACTGCACATAATGTTTGACACTCCACCAAATGGATGTTAGGGTCATTATGCCCATCATACCTCCCAATGTGGTACACCTCTATGGTACCAAAATGGACTGTCATCAGCCTGCGACACTGCGTCCATCCAGTAATTGTTTTCTTATGAGTTGCCAATCAACGGGCGGGAGTAGCCTTCAGTGCTTCCGCTAGTGCTAATAGTCATTGTGGCTCCAAGACTCTTTCCTCAAATATTTATAGAAATGTAGACAACTTGGGTAACCCTTCATATACTAGCAATTCAATCATTTCAGTTGCAACATGGTGCAGAGACTGCGTAATCAGACCACACTTTCTAAAGGATACCTCATGCATGTGGTTTTGTCAGTTTTCAAGTGTGTCATTAGAGTCAGAGGACATGGAGCTAGCGCTACGCTAACAAATTTCTCCTTTTGTAGTTGGGTGGATATAGTCTTCAGATATGTTGTATCCATGATCCCACCCCTTGACAACTTCATCCTTCACGAGTTCAATGTATCTGCGGCCCTCGCTCGGATCCATGGGTGCGATGACTCCAATGTCCTGGTTCTTGAATGTCATCATGTGCTTCTTAAAAATTAATCATGGCCATACTGTCATTATCCCATAGAATCCCCAATAGCATGGGATGGGATCCTTCCCCATTAACAACTTCAATCACATCAAAATCAGTGTGTGTTGTCATGCCTTCAACATCTACAACCAAGTTTGTTACTCATCCAATGGGTTGCACCTTAGCTTGGTTCACCTATCACACCTGTATAGGGGACCAACCCAACATTGGGCTCCCCATTTTCTGCTAGGTCTACTTAGTTAGGATGTTCACATCCATTCCCAGGTCCAGGATTACTGAATCCACCTCATAGTCACCAATCTAGATATTCATACGCATCTCTTTACCTGTCTTTTTCTCTACAAGGAGTTCACTGTAGAGTCTTTCAGCTCCTTGCCTGAATGGTACAACAACCTATCAAACTCTACCAGAGCCTCAGGATCTCATTCCAATGCTAAGAATTTCTCAAAGAACTGCTGCAAGCTACCATGTTGTCACAATGGTCCTGCTTCTAAGGATGAATCAAAAGTAGATCGCATTGCATAGACAAGCAACTTACCAGGATTTCGTCTAATCACATCCCTAGTTTTGAAAAATGTCTCTTTTTCAATCGTAATATCAAATATTGCTTTCTTCTTCCCTGCTAATTGAACTTCTGTCCTAGGTCTATCATCTCTCATCGTCGCACCTCCATGAGTGACAATGGCGACGTCAACATCTTGTGCTCTGGGTTCTGCTGAAATTGTTGCAACTGTTGGAACTTGAATCTGGTTCATCAGCGGAGTCTGAGACAATGGTGGATTCTAGTTCACTGCTGGGTTCATTGGCTTATTCATGGTCTGGTTCTGGAGCGGGACTTGATTCTGGGCCTAGCTCTGTAACTGGTTCTGGGCTGGTAGTTGATTATGAGTCTGCAACTGGGATTGATTTTGTAACTGTTGAATGTTTCTAGTTTTCCATCTTGCGATCAACTGTGAGCAGTTCTCTATGGTATGATAAATAATTTTACAGTATGTGCATGAGCATTGCAAGTGTGGAAAGTCTCTCTGATAATGCCCAAATACTCCACAATTCTAGCATTGGACAAATCCACAACTTCATCCCCCTCCTCATCCAAAACCTCCTCCTCTGCCTCGGAATCCTCTGCAGAATACCCCTTGTTGTGGGTACTGTGGCTAAACTACCTATTGTGGTGGGGGATTTGGTTGTTGCTAAACAAAGTGTGCTTCTTAAACATATTTTGGCTACCCCTGGGCCATCAGCATTTGATTATATGGTTGCTGCGGTGTGAACTGTGGTTGTGGCGTGAACTGTGGCTGCGGCTATGGTGGCAAAAAATGCATTGTAGGCAGCAGTGTGTACTTCGATTGTGGTTGAGAACTGACCATCTGAGGATGCGGTTACTGGACTGCGTGGTGGCCTTTTCCCTTCATGAAATATGAATCGTAAGTTCTTTCCTGAACCAAATCATATGCGGGATAGTATTTATCCTCATGCCCGACTGAGCGACAGAATGAATAGTATAAATTGGCAGTCTTTGACACCATCTTTTTCATATAGCTACATTCCTCATGTTGATGTCCATAGACTTGGAATATGCGGCATCAAGGTATACCACTGCTACTCAACAGGTTCGGAGCTCCAGACAACAGGTAGTTTCTAAAATCCGGGCAAGTATCTTTGGTGTGGCCATCTGCATGACATCGAGTACACCAAAGATCTAGGTGTTCCTACTTACCTTTCTTGATATCCTATAGCTGGAGTGTGAGATTCACTAGCTGCGCCTTAATTTGATTCATCTCGAGTGCACTCTCCCCGATAGGTGAAGCTTCGAGCTTCATCGCAATCTCCAGGGCTTCGCTCTGCGTCATTATCTTTTGTTGCATCAATGGTTGTCAGATATGAGAAACCAATGTTGCGATAAACCATTCTTTATGTTGGACATCGCTCATAGAAAAACTGACTCTGTCCATCAGTGTTTTGAACCTTTGATCGAAGTCCCATACGGTCTCATTAGGTAATTTCTTAATTTCCTTCATCTCTGTAATGTATTGTGCTTTCAACTTTGGTTTTCTAAATTCCTCGATTAGTTTCGTCCGGATCTCGTCCAATGTAACACCCCGGTTTTGACCCCGCTTGCATTTTAGTATATATGATACTTATATTGTAAATGATCTTGGTGTGGAGCTAAAGGCCAAGGCCCCACCATAGATTTGGTTGTGTTGTGGTTCTGATTAGGAATGGTCACCGATGGTATATCGGGACATGCGGCATATATTTAATTGTGGCATCATGTAAACATGCATTTTAATTAAATAACCCAACCAACTATGTTCGCAGCAACTAAATTGAGAAGGGGCATGATTCCAAAGGATAAGGAAAGGGGGATGTTGAACGTTGAGTCATGGGGGGGAAGATATGTGTCATCACCACCCTTGGTTATTCCTTTTTGTTAGTGGAGGTAGCAATTGGCTGGCAGGAAGACCACTACCACACCCACGCTTGCTATCCTCTCAATGACATAGGGACCGTTCTACCCACTCCCTCATATCATGGCTGTTCATCTTCCTCATGCAGGGCGGGGATAAAATTTTTTACCATCCATTGTGTTTGGGTTCGCCTCCTCTCTATAGCGCTAATTACTAGTTTGTAGTTTTGTTCTTTCCATCCATGTAGAGAACCGACTTCTTCCTCCATGCATTGGACTGTGTATTGTTTTTCATCCATCATAGTGGATCGTGAGCAAAAGTTATTGGGATTTTTCCCACTGATTGATGGGTGTAGTTTCCCCACGGATTGTTGATTGAGTTACCTTTACAATGTGGGATTGGTAGAAGATCATTGTGATTTTTCCTGTGAATCTACGTTGAACTGTGAATGTTGGCTGTGTCTTTTTACCCATTTTCTGGTCTGTGTAAGTATCACATTGATTGTATTGAATATTTGTTTGCTGTGGGTTTATGTGAGTGTGTTAACTGTTGTTTGCCACGATGGCTTGACTATGTTTTTCCCTGTAAACACTTGAATAGTTTTTTGGCTGCTTGCATGCAGTGGATTTGTCCCCGAATTGTTTTGGGTTGGTGAATGAGGGCCTGAGGCGCTTGCTAAACCTGGTGGGTTGAGAACCACACAGACAGAGCTACTGAGTTGGCTTTCTTCTCCACAACCCCTGAAGAGCACTAGAGGGAAGATCAGGGTCTAAGGGACTACGTTGCAGAGAAGGGACTGACTTCCTTGTGTTGGGTGTGTGTGGGTGTTCTAGAAGCCATACTGGTTCTGGTGTTGGTGTTTGCATCTCTTCAATGAGCTCACCAGCTTAGCATTAGCCTTTCCCATATCCTGGATGTCCTGATAAACCCAACTTTGTTGGCTTGGCTGATCCATTGTTCGCCTGATAAACCCAACTGTGTTGGCTTGGCTGAACTGTGTACCCTTGTGGGTTGTTATCCTTGGCTATGTGTGAGCCTGTTAGTTCCTTATTCCTTGGGGAATCATGCTCGGCTCGGGGGTGGCAGTGTTGCTGAGAGATTAAAGGCACATAGGCCTATGGTTGGGTGGAACGTTGCAGTGACGTAGCTGGTTGCGGAACAAGTTCTTCATAAGATAAGTATTCTTTCATAACTTGTATCTGCAGTTATAATTACCATTGATGCATGATGTTATACATGTTAATGTTGATTTGTATATGCATAAGTGTTGATTGATATGTTTGCTTCCATTGTGTATATGAGTGATTATGATTTATAATATGGTTTATGTTTTAAGTATCATGCTTCAGTAGTTTATGTATGTATGTTCATGTTCATGGGGTGAGATCCCTAGATGATTTGATGTATTGTAGCATCCTCTTCCTCGATCGGAGGGTCAGGGACATTATAGTGTGGTATCAGAGCCCTGGTTGTAGCATGGACCTGAATGGGCCATGATAGATTAGATAGCAGAAGCAGGTTTCCTTCTGCCCAACAACAAGTAGAAAAAGAAAAAAAAATTGACAGAAAATCTCAACTTCAGAATTTTTTTTTTAACTGCCAGGATCATCGGCCCATCGGATCACTTAATGGGAAGGCCATTCGACGGATAGTTGATCCGACAGCCGATGCAGCAGAGATTAGTTGATGATGCGTCCACCATTGTGGACGGCTAGAGGACTATCCCTCTGACAGATATATCCTCTGACCACCAATGCCATGGAGAAAAGACGTTCTGGCAGCGGAAAAATTTAAAAAAAAATTCCCTAAGTGACGAAATCATCGGCCATCAGAAGACGTTAGCGGTTCGTGATCCCGTCGTTGCGGAAGCATAGAGCACTAGTCTTTCGACAAGGAAGAGTTTTGACTCCTGATGCCGATGTAGCTCGTCGATTGGAAAATGCTAGTGGTAGAAGGAATTAGTTGAATGGATTGTCACCAATGAGGAAGACTAGGGAACTAACTGTCCGATGCAGTAGTTGATAGTCGCTACAACAACCGACGTGGCAGAAGAAAGTGAAAGTAAAAGAGAAAAAGTTTTCGAAAATTTTTGTAAGTATGGATTTTGTCGGCCATCGAAAATTCTTAGTACTATTCATCACCGATGAACATCGAAAGGAATTAGTGGCTCAAAGCGTCGTTGTTGCAGATGCCTAGTGTACTAATCCTCCGATGCATACAGGTTCTGCTAGCCGATGCCAATGTGTTTCAATCACCGATCAGAGGAGAATAGTAGTTGTCACCACCGACAGAGTCAGAAGCTGCATTCGATTGTGGGCCAGCGTTGCGGAAGAAAAAGAGACTAACCATCTGATGCATGGGACACCTGACCACCGACAGAAGAAGAAAGTTTTGAAATTTGTTTGAGTGTTGAAATCATCGGCAGAAATTAGTTGATCCGACCGCCGATGACGCAAAAGCTCCGAAATTGTTTTAAGTGATTGACTTCGTCGGCCATCGAATCACGTTAGTTGTATTCATCACCGATCAACAGTGGAAGGGATCAAAGTTGATGAGCCACCATTGCAGCTTCTTAGTTGACTCTCTTGTCAACGAAACTTGTCCTCCAGTCACCAATGTCGAGGTGGTAATGAACAGTAACCCCGGTGGCGGCAACAAACAATGGATGATCGGCAATGGATAGGGGAAATTTTCACCGATAGGAAAGAAAAGGATCGATGGAAAATAGTTGATTGGTTTGCCGCCGTTGCGGACGAAAATAGACCAACGAACCGTCGATCGGAAGTCTAGATGTTTTCCCACGAAAATGGTAGGAAGATCACTTTCCGCCATTGCGGCTGGTAAAAGGACTATGCACCCGATGCATAGTTGTTTTGCTCACCAATACAGATCGGAAGTTAGTGGTTTTGACCTTCGCAATGTCGGAAAAATAGCTAAGAAGAGGTCCGATTAGGGCCTAAGGAAGTTGGGCTTTTCGAAGGCATTTCTTAGTGAATTTTTGAGCAGTTTTCCACTGTCTTTCAGTCAGTCAATTTTCAGTAGATTCAGCGGACTGTTCGTGGTCACAGGGATGAAAAGAAATAGATAAAATTTTGTGTTTTAGCATAATTGTTGTTTTGTAAATTTTCCAAAGAAAAAGGTAAGTAGTTTGATTTATATTAATGTTATGCATCTAACAGTTTGCTACTAACACATTGCAGAACTATAGATAATTTCCAAGAGCATTACGCCAGAAGGAATAGTGTGGTAAAGCAAGAGGTGGTTCAGTCATGAGAACCCATGATGGGTGTGCTGTCTGGGATTCTTACGAGTGAGCAAAAGATTCCATGGGAGAAAATACCCTTAATAGAAATGATGACTTAGAATCTAATGGAAGGAGATTCCATGGGACACCTTTTGAGGTTGCAGCAACCATGAGAAGCTTGGTTAAATCCTAGGAAGAGCAGCATCAGTTGAATGCTGCCATATTGGAGAGTTTGACAGACTTGCAGAAAAAGATAGATTATGGACGGGGTACATCAAGGCCAGAAGGCAGTAAGAGCAGCACTCGGAGAAGGAGAAGGACTTCCAGTGGGTCATTTGACTGTAAAGAATCCAATGGGGATACAAGTTCATCTTCTCATAAAAGGAAAAGAAGAAGGCACCATAGGGATCACTCTCAGGATGAATTTAGGAGAGCTAAACCTCCTACATTTGATGGTGAGATAAAGACAAGACAAGAATCTGAGGCTTGGCTTCTTGGGATAAAGAAGTACTTTCAAGTCTAGGACTATTCAGGAAACATGAAGGCAAGAGTTTCCATATTCAATCTGAATGGGAGAGCATCCATTTCGTGGGAGCACTTCAAGCAAGTAAAGAAGATCACAAAAAGGAAACTGAAGTGGAAACAGTTCAAGAAGTTTTTCAGGCAGAAATACCTCTATGACAGGTATTATGATGATAAGATTAAGGAGTTCCATGAGCTAAGATTGGGACAGCATACCATGGATGAATATGCAAATACGTTTTTGGAATCATTGAGGTATGTACGGTAAATCAAAGATGAAAAAGTGAAGATCCAGTGGTTTCTAAGTGGATTGCCTTAAACTTACAAATATAGAATTAAGTTCTATGAACCAAGAACTCTCGAAGAAGCAATAAGAAAGGCTAAGTATTTCTATGAGCAAAGAAAAGGTAAACCTGATTACCATAAGGCATGGAAGGACAAGAAGAATGAGAAGTTTGACCAAAGAAAGAAAGGATTCAAACCTTCTAGATTCAAGAATCAGTGGAAGCAGCCATCCCAAGCTGTGAGTAAGCCAGTTGGAGTGTCAGGAGAAAAGTCTAAGGATCCAAAATAGGATAGAAGGCCACTCAAATGTTGGAAATGTGAAGGACCCCACTTGCGCAGATATTATCCACTTGAGAATGAAAGTGCAAGACCAACTTATAACATGCAGGAAGCAGAAATAGTGGGTCAGGTAGCCAAAGCAGACCCTAGAATTTATGCAGCACTGGAGGACCACCAGGAAGATCATCAGTCAACTGTGGTTGAAGTTACAGGTAAGATTGTTGAACAATCTGTTTCTATTTTGATTGACCCTAGTTCTACTCACAGTTACATTACTCCTATAGTAGTGGAGAATTGTGCTTTTAAGAAGGTAAAGCATAGGAAACCTTGGTTAGTTCAGCTAGCCACTGGGACTAAGAGAAAGGTCAGTGAACTGCTAGAGAAATGTCCATTGGTTATGAATGGATTGATCACTTGTGTGGATCTGAATGTTCTACCACTTGGTTCCTATGATGTTCTCATTGGAATGGATTTGTTAGAAGCTCACAGAGTGAAGCTTAACTGTTATAACAAGACCATTGAATGCATGGATGAAGAAGGAAACCCAGTAGTTGTGAAAGGTATTCTGAAGGTAATTTTAGTAAGACAGGTTTTAGCAATGCAGTTGAAGAAGTTCTGTAGGAAAGGTTGTCAGTTGTATGTAGCTCATATTCTGGAACCAACAGGAGATGAGACTCCTAGGTTGGAGGACTATCAGGTGTTACAGGAATTCAAGGATGTGTTTCCTGATTAGATTCCAGGGCTTCCTCCAAGGAGGGACATTGATTTCACCATTGAACTTGTGCCCAGAGCAACACCAGTGTCCAAGACACCCTACAGGATGAGTACACCAGTGATGCTAGAATTGAAGATGCAACTGTAAGAATTGTTGGAAAAGAGGTATATCTGACCGAGTGTGTCTCCTTGGGGAGCACCAGTTCTATTTGTAAATAAGAAATATGGTACACATATCGTGAGCATCAGCATGTAAGTTCCAAATCGAAGTGGTATTATCAGGACCTTTAGCTAGCGTCTTTGAGAAATGACCAGGTTTGGCCCATTTCTCAAAAGAATGTTTGACAGGATCCCTCTCCACTATGACCTTTAGTTCTGGTTCTGGTGAATGAATGATCATTTAATTCTCCTCTTTCCATATGGGACATAAATAAGAAGAAACCTGCCAAGGTTATGTATTGATTACAAATAGTTGAACAAGGTTACTATGAAGAATAAATATCGTTTGCCTAGGATTGATGGCCTCTTTGATCAAATGAGAGGAGCAAAGGTATTTTCTAAGATTGACTTGAGGTCTGGTTACCATTAGGTGAGAATCAAGGATGAATACATTCATAAGACAGCCTTCAGCACAAGGTATGGACATTATGATTTTGTAGTGGTACCATTTGGTCTCACAAATTCACCAGCTACATTTATGTGCCATATGAACAATGTCTTCAGTAAGTATTTGGACAAGTTTGTTCTTGTTTTCCTTGATGACATTCTTGTTTATTCTAAGGATGAGAAAGAGCATGAAGAGAATTTGAGACTGACATTGCAAGTGCTCAAGGAACATCAGTTGTATGCAAAGTTGAGCAAGTGTGACTTCTACAAGGATAGAATTTAGTATTTGGGTCACATTATCTCAAAAGAGGGTATATCAGTAGACCCTGAAAAGATTGAAGCCATTATGAATTGGCCTACTCCAAGAAATGTGATGGAGGTAAGATATTTTATGGGACTTACAGGATACTACAGGAGATTCATTGAAGGATTTTCCAAGGTTGCACATGCCATCACTTCTTTGCAAAAGAAGGGGATAAAGTACGAATGGACTTCGAAGTGTGAAGAAAGCTTCTAGCGGTTGAAGAATATTCTCACCAGTGCACCAGTGTTGAAGGTTGTTGATCCAGAGAAATATTTTGTGGTATGTACCAATGCATGCGGACAAGGGCTTGGAGGAGTCCTTATGTAGGACAACCATGTGGTATGTTATGAATCAAGAAGGTTGAAGGAGCATGAGAAAAACTATGCCACTCATGATCTAGAGCTTGCAGCCATAGTACATGCTCTCAAGATGTGGAGACATTACTTGATGGATAGAAGATTTGAGCTCATAACAGATCACTGTGGACTGAAGTATTTTTTTGATCAGCCTACTCTAAATGCTAGGCAAGCAATATGGCTAGAATTTTTATGTGAGTTTGATTTCGAAATCAAGCACATAAAAGGAAAAGAAAACAAGGTAGCTGATGCACTCAAATGGAAGGTACAAGAAATGCATGTGGCATCTCTTAGTATTTTCCAATCAGATTTGAGGCAACATATTGCAAATCATATTGTCGGAGATTAATTGTATGAGTGGGTAAAATACAAATTGCAGCAGCAAAGTCTTGAGAAGAGGTATGAGGGATATAAATTGGAAGAAGATGGACTTCTCACTTATAAAGGTAGAATTTATATTCCAAAGGCAGCAGATTTTAGGAGAGTTGTTATGGATGAAATCCATCAAGCTTCGTATTCTGTTCACTCGGGATATCAGAAGACAATCACTACAGCTAGAAAGATATACTTTTGGCCAGGTATGGAAAAGGACATGGATGAATACATTTCAAGGTGCATGAAATGTCAATAGGTAAACGTTGAGCATCAACATCCAGCAAGTTTGTTGCAGCCTTTGCCAATTCCAGAATGGAAATGGGAAGTTATTTCCATGGATTTTATTACATGATTGCCGATGACTTGGAGACAACATGATTCCATCATGGTTGTAGTAGACAAGTTGACTAAAGTAGCACATTTTATACCAGTGAAGTCTACGCACAAGACTGATGACATTGCAAAGATTTTCATGCAAGAGATTTTCAAATTGCATGGATTACCGAAGGCAATAGTTTTTGACAGAGATGTCAAGTTCACTTCCAATTTTTGGAAAGGGTTGTTTACAGACTTGGGTACAAAGCTGAACTTCAGCACTGCCTACCATGCTCAGATAGAAAGGTAGACGAAAAGAGTGAATTAGGTGCTTGAAGATATGCTTTGCATGTATGTGATGGACAAACCGACCAAGTGGAAAGATTACTTGCACTTGGTAGAGTTTGCTTACAAAAATGGATAGCAGGCATCCTTGGGGATGAGTCCATATGAAGCTTTGTATGGAAGAAGGTGCAAGACACCCGTAACTTGGGATAACCTAGTGAACAGGATTGTGCTTGGACCAAAATTGCTCAAGGAAACGGAGCAAGAGGTTGTAAGGATTAGGCAGAATCTGAAAGCAATACAGGATAGACAGAAAAGCTATGCAGATAAGCATAGGATGAACAGAGAGTTCAGTGTTGGGGATCATGTTTACCTCAGAGTGAGGGAAAAGAAAATTTCCTTGAAGCTTGGAAGTTGTGCCAATCTTTCACCTAGATATTGTGGGCCGTTTGAAGTGCTTGAAAGAATAGGGCCTGTTGCATATAGACTTGCATTGCCTGCTAGTACTAGAGCTCATAATGTTTTTCATGTTTCTTTGCTTAAGAAATATGTACATGATCCTAACCATGTGATAAATTGGGATGTGATTCAGGTGGAACTCGAGGGAGAGTTCCAAATCAAGCCAATGCGCATCCTAGACAGGAAGGTCACAATGCTCCAAAACCAGGCCATAGGGAAGGTAAAGGTGCAATGGGAGCATTATGGACCTGAAGAGGCTACGTGGGAGCTGGAGGATGCCATGCGATTGGCACATCCATTTTTGTTCAATTCTGTGGAACACTGAGGCGGTACTAGTGAAGCATTTTGTTCAAATTTTGTAAAGCACTGAGGACAGTGCTATTGAACGGGGAGGGGAAGTAACACCCCGGTTTTGACCCCGCTTGCATTTTAGTATATATGATACTTACAATGTAAATGATCTTGGTGCGGAGCTAAAGGCCAAGGCCCCACCATATATTTGGTTATGTTGTGGTTCTGATTAGGAATGGTCACTAATGGTATATTGGGACATGTGGCATATATTTAATTGTGGCATCATGTAAACACGCGTTTTAATTAAATAACCCAACCAGCTATGTTTGCAGCAACTAAATTGAGAAGGGGCATGATTCCAAAGGATAAGGAAAGGGGGATGTTGAACGTTGAGTCATGGGGGGGAAGCTATGTGTCACCACCACCTTTGGTTATTCCTTTTTTTAGTGGAGGTAGCGATTGACTGGCAGGAAGACCACTACCACGCCCACGCCTACTCTCCTCTCCACGATGTAGGGACCGTTCTGCCCACTCCCTCGGATCATGGCTGTTCGTCTTCCTCATGAGGGTGGGGATAAAATGTTTTACCTTCCGTTGTTTTGGGGTTCACCTCCTCTCTCTAGCACTAATTGTCGGTCTGTACGTCTGTTCTTTCCATCCACGCAGAGAACCAACTTCTTCCTCCATGCATTGGACTGTGTATTGTTTTTCATCCATCATAGTGGATCGTGAGCGGAAGTTATTGGGATTTTTCCCATTGATTGATGGGTGCGATTTCCCCATGCATTGTTGATTGAGTTACCTTTGCAATGTGGCATTGGTAGAAGATCGTTGTGATTTTTCCTGTGAATCCACGCTGAACTATGAATGTTGGTCGTGTCTTTTTACCCATTTCCTGGTCTGTGTAAGTCTCACATCAATTGTATTGAAGATTGGTTTGTTGTGGGTTCATGTGAGTGTGTTAACTGTTGTTTGCCACGATGGATTGACTATGTTTTTCCCTATAAATGCTTGAATAGCTGTTTGGATGCTTGCATGTAGTGGATTTGTCCCTGGACTATTTTGGGTTAGTGAATGAGGGCTTGAGGTGCTTGATAAACCTGGTGGGTTGAGAACCACATAGACAGAACTATTGAGCTGGCTTTCTTCTCCACAAACCCTGAAGAGAACTGGAGGGAAGATCAAGGTCTGAGGGACTGCATTGCAGAGAAAGGACTGACTTCCTTGTGTTGGGTGTGTGTGGGTGTTCTAGAAGTCAGGCTGGTTCTGGTGTTGGTGTCCGCAGCTCTTCAATGAGCTCACCAGCTTAGCATTAGCCTTTCTGAGCTCTTGGATGTCCTGATAAACCCAACTGTGTTGGCTTGGTTGAACTGTGTACCCTTGTGGGTTGTTATCCTTAGCTATGTGTAAGTCTGTTAGTTCCTTATTCCTTAGGGAATCATGCTCGGCTCACAGGTGGCAGCGTTGCTGAGAGATTAAAGAGAACGCGAGCTTATGTTGGGTGGAACATTGTAGCGACGTGGCTGGTTGTGAAACAAGTTCTTCATAAGATAAGTATTCTTGCCTAACTTGTATCTGCAGTTATAATTACCATTGATGCATGATGTTATACATGTTAATGTTGATTTGTATATGCATAAGTGTTTATTGATATGTTTGCTTCCGTTGTGTATATGAGTGATTATGATTTATAATCTTTTTTATGTTTTAAGTATCATGCTTCAGCAGTTTATGTATGTATGTTCATGTTCATGGGGCGAGATCCCCGGATGATTTGATGTATCGTAGCGTCCTCTTCGACGATCGGAGGGTCGAGGACGTTACAGTGTGGTATTAGATCCCTGGTTCCAAAATGGGCTTGAATGGGCCATGATAGATTAGATAGCAGAAGCAAGTTTCCTTCTGCCCAGTAGCAAGCAGAAAAAAAAAATATTTGACAGAAAACCTCAACTTCAGAAAAAAAAAAAAAAAAAAAAAAAAAAAATTAAGTGCCAGGATCATCAGCCCATCAGATCACTTAGTGGGAAGGCCACCCGACGGATAGTTGATCTGATAGCCGATGCGGTAAAGATTAGCTGATGATGCATTCGTCGTTGCAAATATCTAGAGGACTATCCCTCCAACGGATAGATCCTCCAACCACCGATGCCGTAGAGAAAAGACGTTCCAGCAGTGGAAAAATTTTGAAAATTTTCCCTAAGTGATGAAATCATCAGCCATCAGAAGAAGTTAGTGGTTCGTGCTCCCGCTGTTGTGAAAGAATAGAGCATTAGTCTTCCGACGAGGAAGAGTTCCTACTCCCGATGCCAATGTAGCTAGTTGATCGAAAAATGCTAGTGACGGAAGGAATTAGTTGAATGGATTTTCGTCATTGCAGAAGACTAGGGAACTAACCGTCTGATGCAGCAGTTGCTAATCGCTTTGACAACCAATGCGGCAGAAGAAAGTGAAAGTAAAAGAGAAAAAGATTTTGAAATTTTTTCTAAGTATGGTTTTCGTCAGCCATCAAAAACTCTTAGCACTATTCATCACCGATGAACATTGGAAGGAATTAGTGACTCAAAGCGCTGCCGTTGTGGATGTCTAGTCCACTAATCCTTCGATGCATACAGGTTCCTCTAGACGATGCCAATGTGTTTCAGTCATCGATCGAAGGAGAATAGTAGTTGTCACCATCGACAGAGTCAGAAGCTGCGTTTGATTGTGGGCTGCCATTGTGGAAGCAAGAGACTAATCGTCCGATGCATAGGACACCTGACCATCAATAGAAGAAGAAAGTTTCAATGTTTGTTTAAGTCTTGAAATCATCAAAGGAAATTAGTTGATCCGACCGTCGATGATGCAGAAGCTCTAAAATTTTTCTAAGTGATTGACTTCATCGGCCATCGAATCACGTTAGTTTTATTCATCTCCAATCAACAGCGGAAGGGATCAAAGTTGATGAGCCACCGTTGTAGCTGCTTAGTCGACTATCTCGTCGATGAAACTTGTCCTCTAGTCGCCGATCCCGAGGTGGTAATGAACAGTAACCTCGGCAGCTGCGACAAACAATGGATCACTGGCAATGGATAGGGGAAATTTTCACCGATAGGTAAGAAAAGGATCTGCAAAAAATAGTTGATTGGTTTCCCGCCATTGCAGACAAAAATAGACCAACAAATCGACGATCGGAAGTCTAGACATTTTCCCATGGAAATGATAGGAATATCACTTTCTGCCGTTGCGGCTACTAAAAGGACTATGCACCCGATGCATAGTTGTTTTTCTCATCGATACAGATCAGAAGTTAGTGGTTTTGACCCCCGCAATGTCGGAAAAATAGTTGAGAAGAGGTCTGATTAGGGCCTAAGGAAGTTGGGATTTTCGAAGGCATTTCTCAATGAATTTTTTAGCAGTTTTCAATTGTCTTTCAGTCAGTCAATTTTCAGCAGATTCAGCGAACTATCCATGGTCACAGCGCTGAAAAGAAATAGAGAAAATTCTGTGTTTTAGCATAATTGTTGTTTTGTAAATTTTCCAAAGAAAAAGGTAAGTAGTTTGATTTATATTAATGTTATGCATCTAACAGTTTGCTACTAACACATTGCAGAACTATAGATAATTTCCAAGAGTAGTACGCCAGAGGAACAGTGTGATAAAGCAAGAGGTGGTTTAATCATGAGAACCCATGATGGGTATGATGTCCGGGATTCTTACGAGTGAGTAGAAGATTGCATGGGAGAAAATGCCCGTAATAGAAATGATGACGTAGAATCTAATGGAAGGAGATTCCAGGGGACACCTTCCAAGGTTACGGCAACCATGAGAATCTTGGTTAAATCCCAGGAAGAGCAGCATTAGTTGAATGCTAACATATTGTAGAGTTTAACAGACTTGCAGAAAAAGGTAGATTCTGGACGAGGTACATCAAGGCCAGAAGGCAATAGGAGCAGCACTCAGAGAAGGAGAAGGACTTCCAATGGGTCATCTGACTCTGAAGAATCCAGTGGGGATACAATTTCATCTTCTCATAAAATGAAAAGAAGAAGGCACCATAGGGATCACTCTCGGGATGAATTTAGGAGAGCTAAACCTCCTACATTTGATGCTGAGATAAAGACAGGACAAGAAGCTAAGGCTTGGCTTCTTGGGATAAAGAAGTACTTTCAAGTGCAAGACTATTCAGGAAACATGAAGGCAAGAGTTGCCATATTCAATCTGAATGGGAGAGCATCCATTTCGTGGGAGCACTTCAAGCAAGTAAAGAAGATCAGTGAAAGGAAATTGAAGTGGAAATAGTTCAAGAAGTATTTCAGGAAGAAATACCTCTCTGAAAGGTATTATGATGATATGATTAAGGAGTTCCATGAGCTGAGATTGGGACAACAAACCATGGATGAATATGCAAATACATTTTTGGAATTGTTGAGGTATGTCCAGTACATCAGAGATGAAAAAGTGAAGATCCAGTGGTTTCTAAGTGGATTGCCTCAAAGTTACAAAGATAGAATTGACTTCTATGAACTAAGAACTCTCGAAGAAGCAATAAGAAAGGCTAAGTATTTCTATGAGCAAAGCAAAGGAAAACCTGATTACCATAAGGCATGGAAGGACAAGAAGACTGAAAATATTGACCAAAGAAAGAAAGGGTTCAAACCTTCTAGATTCAAGAATCAGCAAAAGAAGCCATCCCAAGCTGCGAGTAAGCCAGTTGGAGTGTCAGGAGAAAAGCCTAAGGATCCACAATGGGATAGAAGGCCACTCAAATGTTGGAAATGTGAAGGACCCCACTTGCGTAGATATTTTCCACTTGAGAATGAAAGTGCAAGACCAGCTTATAACATGTAGGAAGCAGAAGCAGTGGGTCAGGTAGCTAGAGCAGTCCCTAGAATTTATGCAGCACAAGAGGACCACCAGGCAGATCATCAGTCAACTGTGGTTGAAGCTGCAGGTAAGATTGTTGAACAATCTATTTCTATTTTGATTGACCCTAGTTCTACTCACAGTTACATTACTCCTAGAGTAGTGGAAAATTGTGCTTTTAAGAAGGTAAAGCATAGGAAACCTTGGTTAGTTCAGCTAGCCATTGGGACTAAGAGAAAGGTCAGTGAACTTCTAGAGAAATGTCCATTGGTTATGAATGGATTGATCACTTGTGTGGGTCTGAATGTTCTACCACTTGGTTCCTATGATGTCCTCATTGGAATGGATTGGTTAGAATCTCACAGAGTGAAGCTTGATTGTTATAACAAGACCTTTGAATGCATGGATGAAGAAGGAAACCTAGTAGTTGTGAAGGTATTCTGAAGGTAATTTTAGTAAGACAGGTTTCAGCAATGCAATTGAAGAAGTTCTGTAGGAAACGTTGCCAGTTGTATGCAGCTCATATTCTAGAACCAACAGGAGAAGAGACTCCTAGGTTGGAGAACTATTAGGTGTTACAGAAATTCAAGGATGTGTTTCCTGATGAGATTCCATGGCTTCCTCCAAGGAGGGTCATTTATTTCACGATTGAACTTGTGCCAGGAGCAACACTAGTGTCCAAGACACCCTACAGGATGAGTACATCGGAGATGCTAGAATTGAAGATGCAACTGCAAGAATTGTTGGAAAAGAAGTATATCCAACCGAGTGTGTCTCCTTGGGGAGCATCAGTTCTGTTTGTAAAGAAGAGAGATGGTACACTCGAGTTATGTATTGATTACAAACAGTTGAACAAGGTTACTGTGAAGAATAAATATCATTTTCCTAGGATTGATGACCTCTTTGATCAAATGAGAGGAGCAAAGGTATTTTCTAAGATTGACTTGAGGTCTGGTTACCATCATGTGAGAATCAAGGATGAAGACATTCATAAGACAGCCTTCAAGACAAGGTATGGACATTATGAGTTTGTAGTGGTACCATTTGGTCTCACAAATGCACCAGCTACATTTATGTGCCGTATGAACAGTGTCTTCAGTAAGTATTTGGACAAGTTTGTTCTTTTTTTCCTTGATGGCATTCTTGTTTATTCTAAGGATGAGGAAGAGCATGAAGATCATTTGAGACTGACATTGCAAGTGCTCAGGGAACATTAGTTGTATGCAAATTTTAGCAAGTGTGACTTCTACAGGGATAGAATTTAGTATTTGGGTCACATTATCTCAAAAGAGGGTATATCAGTAGACCCTGAAAAGATTGAAGCCATTATGAATTGGCCTACTCCAAGAAATGTGACGGAGGTAAGATATTTAATGGGACTTGTATGATACTACAGGAGATTCATTGAAGGATTTTCCAAGGTTTCACATGCCGTCACTTCTTTGCAAAAGAAGGGGATAAAGTTCAAATGGAATTTGAAGTGTGAAGAAAGCTTCCAGCGGTTGAAGAATCTTCTCACCACTGCACCAGTGTTGAAGGTTGTCGATCCAGAGAAATATTTTCTTGTATGTACCTATGCATGTGGACAAGGGCTTGTAGGAGTCCTTATGCAGAACAACCACGTGGTATGTTATGAATCAAGAAAGTTGAAGGAGCATGAGAAAAACTATGCCACTCATGATCTAGAGCTTGCAGCCATAGTACATGCTCTCAAGATGTGGAGACATTACTTGATGGGCAGAAGATTTGAGCTCAGAACAGATCACTATGGACTGAAGTATTTGTTTGATCAACCTACTTTAAATGCTAGGCAAGCAAGATGCCTGGAATTTTTATGTGAGTTTGATTTTGAAATCAAGCACATAAAAGGAAAAGAAAACAAGGTAGGTGATGCACTCAACCGGAAGGTACAGGAAATGCATGTGGCATCTCTTAGTATTTTCCAATCAGATTTGAGGCAGCAGATTGTGAATCATGTTGTCGGAGATGAATTGTATGAGCGAGTGTAAGACAAATTTCAGTAGTAAAGTCTTGAGAAGAGGTATTAGGGATATAAATCGGAAGAAGATGGACTTCTCACTTATAAAGGAAGAATTTATATTTCAAAGGCAGCAGATTTCAGGAGAGTTGTTATGGATGAAATCCATCAAGCTCTGTATTGTGGTCACCCAGGATATCAAAAGACAATTGCTATATCTAGAAAGCAGTACTTTTGGCCAGGTATGAAAAAGGACATGGCTGAATACATTTCAAGGTGCATGAAATGTCAACAGGTAAAGGTTGAGCATCAACATCCAGTAGGTTTGTTGCAGCCTTTGCCAATTCTGGAATGGAAATGGGAAGTTATTTCCATGGATTTTATTACATGATTTCCGATGACTTGGAGACAACATGATTCCATCATGGTTGTAGTAGACAAGTTGACTAAAGAATCACATTTTATACCAGTGAAGTCTACGCACAAGACTGATGACATTGCAAAGATTTTCATGAAAGAGATTTTCAAATTGCATGGATTACCGAAGGCAATAGTTTCTGACAAAGATGTCAAGTTCACTTCCAATTTTTTGAAAGGGTTGTTTACAGAATTGGGTACAAAGCTGAACTTCAGCACTGCCTACCATCCTCAGACAGATGGGCAGGTAGAAAGAGTGAATTAGGTGCTTGAAGATATGCTTCACATGTATGTGATGGACAAACCGACCAAGTGGGAATATTACTTGCACTTGGTAGAGTTTGCTTACAACAATGGAAAGTAGGAATCCTTGGGGATGAATCCGTATGAAGCTTTGTATGGAAGAAGGTGCAGGACACCAATGACTTGGGATAACCCAGTGAACAAGATTGTGCTTGGACCAGAATTGCTTAAGGAAATGGAGGAAGAGGTTGTAAGGATTAGGAAGAATCTGAAAGCAGCACATGACAGACAGAAAAGCTGTACAGATAAGCATAGGATGAACAGAGAGTTCAGTGTTTGGGATCATGTTTACCTCAGAGTGAGGGCAAAGAAAAGTTCCTTGAAGCTTGGAAGTTGTGCCAAGCTGTCACCTAGATATTATGGGTCATTTGAAGTGCCTGAAAGAATAGGGCCTGTTGCATATAGACTTGCATTGCCTGCTAGTACTAGAGCTCATAATGTTTTTCATGTTTCTTTGCTTAAGAAATATGTACATGATCCTAACCATGTGATAAATTGGGATGTGATTCAGGTGGAACCTGAGGGAGAGTTCCAAATCGAGCCAATGCACATCCTTGACGGGAAGGTCACAATGCTCTGGAACCAGGCCATAGGGCAGGTAAAGGTGCAATGGGAGCATTATGGACCTGAAGAGGCTACGTGGGAGCTGGAGGATGCCATGCAATTGGCACATCCATTTTTGTTCAATTCTGCGGAACACTGAGGCGATACCAGTGAAGCATTTTGTTCAAATTTTGTAAAGCACTGAGGACGGTGCTATTGAAGGGGGAGGGGAATGTAACACCTTGGTTTTGACCCCACTTTCATTTTAGTATATATGATACTTATATTGTAAATGATCTTGGTGCGGAGCTAAAGGCCAAGGCCCCACCATAGATTTGGCTATGTTGTGGTTCTGATTAGGAATGGTCACTGATGGTATATCGAGACATGCAGAATATATTTAATTGTGACATCATGTAAACACGCATTTTAGTTAAATAACCCAACTATCTATGTTCACAGCAACTAAATTGAGAGGCGGCATGATTCAAAAGGATAAGGAAAGGGGGATGTTGAACATTGAGTCATGGGGGGGAAGCTATGTGTCACCACCACCCTTGGTTATTCCTTTTTGTTAGTGGAGGCAGCAATTGGCTGGCAGGAAGACCACTACCATGCCCATGCCTGCTCTCCTCTCCATGACGTAGGGACCGTTCTTCCCACTCCCTCAGATCATGGTTGTTTGTCTTCCTCATGCAGGGCGGGGATAAAATGTTTTACCGTCCATTGTGTTGGGGTTCGCCTTCTCTCTCTAGCGCTAATTGCCGATATGTAGTTCTGTTCTTTCCATCCATGTAGAGAACCAACTTTTTCCTACATGCATTGGACTATGTATTGTTTTTCATCCATCATAGTGGATCGTGAGCGGAAGTTATTGGGATCTTTCCCACTGATTGATGGGTGTGGTTTCCCCATGCATTGTTGACTGAGTTCCCTTTACAATGCGGCATTGGTAGAAGATTGTTGTGATTTTTCCTGTGAATCCATGCTGAACTTTGAATGTTGGCCGTGTCTTTTTACCCATTTTCTGGTCTGTGTAAGTCTCACAGCGATTGTATTGAAGATTGGTTTTTTGTGGGTTCATGTGAGTGTGTTAACTATTGTTTGCCACAATGGATTGACTGTGTTTTACCCTGTAAACGCTTGAATAGTTGTTTGGTTGCTTGCATGTAGTGGATTTGTCCCCAAACTATTTCGGGTTGGTGAATGAGGGCCTGAGGTGCTTGATAAACCTGGTGGTTTGAGAACCACACAGACAGAGCTACTGAGTTGGATTTCTTCTCCACAACCCCTGAAGAGCACTAGAGGGAAGATCAGGGTCTGAGGGACTGTTTTGCAGAGAAGGGACTAACTTCTTTGTGTTGGGTGTGTGTGGGTGTTCTAGAAGCCAAGCTAGTTCTGGTTTTGGTGTCTGCAGCTCTTCAATGAGCTCACTGGCTTAGCATTATCCTTTCCCAACTCCTGGATGGCCTAATAAACCCAACTTTTTTGGCTTGGCTGATCCATTATTCACCTGATAAACCCAACTGTGTTGGCTTGGCTGAACTATGTACCCTTGTGGGTTGTTATCCTTGGATATGTGTAAGCCTGTTAGTTCCTTATTCCTTGGGGAATCATACCCAGCTCTAGGGTGGCAGTATTGATGAGAGATTTAAGAGCACGCGAGCCTATGGTTGGGTGGAACGTTGCAGCGACGTAGCTAGTTCCAGAACAAGTTCTTCATAAGATAAGTATTCTTGCCTAACTTGTATCTACAGTTATAATTACCATTGATGCATGATGTTATACATGTTAATGTTGATTTGTATATGCATAAGTGTTGATTGATATGTTTTCTTCCATTGTGTATATGAGTGATTATGATTTATAGTCTGTTTTATGTTTTAAGTATCATGCTTCAACAGTTTATGTATGTATGTTCATGTTCATGGGGCGAGATCCCCAGATGATTTGATGTATTGCAGCGTCCTCTTCGTTGATCGGAGGGTCTGGGACGTTACATCCAATGTCTTCACCGGAGTCCCCTGAGGAACTTGGATAAAATTCATAAACCAATTGGGTGCGCGACCCCTCAAAGTAGTCACTAACTACCCTTTCTTTACATCATCGTCAATGGCATGTCTAACAGTCCATACTTCTTCACATAAAAACCAATACTGCTTGGGATCATCGGTCTCATTTCCATGGAACAAGGGTAGCTTCATGTCATCTCCCTCCATCCTAGGTCACCTTCCTACAGATGTTGATTTATTACTAGATTGTTTCTGGCACGTCAGACAAGTCGATGTGGGACTTCGATTTTTTCCTAAGTTTGGAGTAGTGCACTGAGGCGTGGATATGTTGCTACCGGGGTTTGAACTTATCGTTGTTTTGGGCATAGCCTAGGCCTAGTCGTCCTCATTGTCACTATAGGGTCTCTTTGTTCCATGTGGTTGTCCTTCACGATCTTACGTCTTAATCACAACAGGACCTTCCCCTGTCCTCTTCCTCTTCTCTAGTCAGAACCTTACTCCTCCCCTTGTACAACCAATTCCTTCCTCAGCTTCCCTCACAATCTCATCAAAACTTGCACCCATCTACCCCTTACCTTCTCATATTTATCCCCTTTTGGTCATGGTATCCACGACCTCTACACATCGAGGTGCTACCACTCTAGGTGCATCTTGAGTATACCCTTTTCACAGACCATCATTTTAATCGACAATTGAAGCAATAATAAGAACCTACCTCTGGGTTCATTGAAGAATTCCCTCTCTGCTTCACTGTAAGATTTATTGGTGTCGACAGTGAACTCGGTGATATATCCCTCTAGGATACTATCTGACCAAAACTCGATAGCATGTGACGCTCTGTTATTAGTTTCCTGCAGTTCCTGGCTTAGTTCAAGGGTCCAGGTCATCGGTTCTCCTCCTTGAAAGTTTGTCTTCTTGCATGTGAATCGTGCCAGCCACTCATACAATATGATAGGAAACTCGCTGAAAAAATATTCGTGTGCATCGACGTGGATGTATCTTGATAAACACTCATTTGTTGTCAACCAAGGGTTCTAATTTTCTGCCTTAGAAAATTCTCTTGAAGTTCTGGTTGCATCGAATTCCACATCCATTGTTGGGTAACCATTTGTCGAGTGCCACATGCCCTCCTCTCAGTCGCAACGAGGTCCTAGCAACGAAACCATATGTTGGCATAATCATGACCAACAAAACCTAGTTGACAAGGGTTCCACTCTGTCGATGCTCAACACACCACAATCTCCCTGAGCATCGGCCCAGATAGGTTTTACCCTATCCAGCAACTCCCATAGAGCAGATGAAGTCTCACCCAAGATGTTCAAGGTAGATCTGTTGAAACCAAGTTTCTGCAGTATAGAGGAGGGTTGGGGCATCGACTGTTCATCAGCTTAATTTCCATATCTACTTTGCTTACTGAACCATTCATCATTTTGCACTTAGTCATTCATCATTATTGCAGATCTACCAGTGGGAAAAATAGATCTAAAAGATGACAGCATTCATAAGCAAAACACATTGCATTATCCATTCATATGAATATCTATTCATTATTCAGCATCAGAATTGCAGCAAAGTACAACAGGAAAATAAAAGAGGCAATAGAAGCTCAGATCAACCCACATCACATTATATTAAATCCACAAAACAAATCACAGATCAAAACAGACATTGATCCCATATTACAGCCATAATTCATTCACCATATTTCTCTTCTCCGAAAACTTGTTTTTTCCTACATGCATAATTCTTCTATTTATAGGCTTGCACCTTTACATTCAAGGTCCACTTATAACAAACTTCTAACAACATTCTAACTAACTTAATCACTAAGGACCAATATTCCAAAGAAATGGTCAATAAGTACAAAAAGTGACATGAAAATATCAAGAAGTGGACTATTTTTCGCCTATCATGCTATCTTTGCCTTGAGCGGTGCCATGTGAGTATGTGCAGCATCCTAGATGTTGCGCAACTCACTTATCTCCAACCCCTTTCCAACAACTAAGCGATGTTGATTCAGCAATATATTTTCCTTTGTCTATGATAGAGGTAGAAATCATATTTATGGATGTTGACTGCGAAACAAGAGGAGGATTTGATAAAGGAAAGACTCCCATGAGAGAAGAGTCTTTAATAAGGCCTAATCCAATATTCTAATATTGGGGGGTATCCAGAAGTGGAACGTTGTTCGCACCACTCAAAATAGCATTTGATGTAATGAAATCTAATTGATCTATCATAACAATCCTTCCTTGGAATGGGAACTGGACAATCCGAAAAATGGACGAAGCTACAACTTGCATAGCATAGAACCAGTTGCGACCTAGGAGTAGGTTGTAATCCAAAGGAACATCAACAAATTCAACATGAATGGAAACTGATTTTCCCCCGAGTTCAATCTGGAGAGTGGGCAGTAATCCATATGGTTGAAATCCGTGACAATCAAAGGCCTTTAGTGTAGTAGGTGAACGATTAATTTCAGGAGACCCAATGGTTCTCTAGCAAGACCGAGACATGACTGAATTAGAGGATCCATTGTCTAATACGGTATGATATATTTTCTTTCTAGTAAACTTTGTGTATAGCTGGGAATCCAACTGATGTGAGAGCCTAGTCCTAAAGTCATCCAGATTTAAAGCAATGATGTTACTATTCTCAGGATCCATAGCTCCAAGTTCTGTTAGCAAATTTTTTCGTTGCGTGGGACATGTTTGGAATACCTCTAGAGCCGACATAATGTAGGCTTTCTGGGACAAATATTCTACTATTTTATAGTATTGGATAGCACATGCGTTAGGATTGAAAACAGACTTACAAAGAGTACTCTTGGGTGGGCGAAAAATTGCATCATGCATAGGTTTATCGATCTAAAGACCGTTACTTGGAAGGGGGGTGGAAGCTGAAGGTTTATCAGATGGGACCTCATCGGTTTTCTTCTCTGGAGGAGGGTCATAACTATGTGCTTGAGTATTCGGGTTAATCATCTCACTTGACATCATTTTTACTTCATTAATAGATGAAGAAGGCCCATGTAAGGATTGATGATCAATCAATTATTGTTGGGTGGGGAAAGGGTCTGTAAGAACTACCGTGGTGAGTGAAATTTCCAAAAATTTGTTAAATTCCTCTCGACGAGGACACTCTTTGGTGAAATGACCACCTCCACAGATTAGGTAGGGGTTCTTTACATTTCTCTTATTTTTAGAATCAACATCAGGATTTTGTGGTCTATTACCTACTTCTTGATTGTCGAATTTCTTCGACTTGTTTCTACCTTTTTTCTTCCCTCCTGAAGATTCGGTGGATTAAATCACGTTTACTTCAGAGGAAGCAACAGGAAAGGGTACAGTTTTGGGTGGTGGTGTTGTTTGACTTACTGGTGTGACAAGTTGATTTTTCTTTTTGGTATATTTCATCATCATTTGAGTTTGAACTGAACCACTAATTCCATCTGCAGGTGGATTAGTTGCAGGTCTTGAAGGATTCGATGTGAGACAAGGAGCATGAGGGATTAAATCATACAAAGTGCCTGAGTGGGAATAAACTAATTCTAGGTACTGATCATGACTAATAGCCTGCTCCTCAGTAACAACACCTCCCATGGTGACATCTCTAGAAATGGGGGGGAGTAAATATTTTGTGAACCAATCAGCAAGTAACTGATCTGGAATATGAGACTTAATTAACCTACATCTTCGTCTCCATTCATGTATATGATCGAAGATGTGAGTTGAGGTAGTTTGTTTGAGCGAGGTTAGCATGTATGTACATGTCTCATACCGAATTGGTAACTAAAAATGAGTTAAAATTCCATTGCTAAAGCATTAAAATCCTAGAAAGAGTGTTGAGATAGCTCTATATACCATTTCGTGGCTACTTCGATGAGGGTTCTCTGAAATAACCGTAGACGGATTGAACCATTCATCATAGAATTTGATGAGCACCTTAGATGAAAAGTCATCACATGGTTGTTAGGGTCTTCACCAGGTTTACCATTGAATTTAGGTATGTCTGAAGGTAACTTAATCGGAATGGGCGGTCAGGAGGGATCATGATGTATAGGATCGTTAATCAATCCAAACAAATCTAACAGATCTAACGTAGCCAGAAATGGAAATTGCTGATTTGGTTGAGGATACTGGTAATACTGGTTTGGCATTTTTGGAGTCGTAGGACAATATGCATATTGATAAATGGGCATAGATGATGCCCCCTTGGCCGGTTGATTCGATGATTGGTTACTAGAAGGTCCACCAGATGGTGGGCCACCCCAGGGAGGTGTACCTATGGGCGATGGGCCTCCAGAAGGTGGTGGTGGTGGTGGTGGTCCTCTAGGTGGGGGTCCTCTAGATGGTGGTCCTCCATAAGGTGGTCCTCTAGGTGGTGGTCCTCCAGATGGGGGGCCTCTAGGTGGAGTTCCTCCATATGGTGGCCCTTCTGGTGATAGGCCTTCAGGTGGTGGTCCTCCAGATGGTCCACCAGATCCTCCAAATCCTCCAGCTCCTCTCGAGGGTCCTTCATGTGGTGGGCCTCTGGGTGGACCTCCATACCCTCCAGCAACTTTTACAAAAGCTCCTTCGTAGGATGGGACATTAGACCAATTTGGTTGTCCCCATGGGACAAAAACATTTTCGGGGTAAGAAATTCCAGGATAAACTACTGCCGACAGTACTGGTTGATAGGCTTAATGAATTGTATGTGGTTGATTCCCAGGATAAGTATATCCTTAAGAAAGTGGACTAATGACGGGTTGGACCCATGAAGATCATCCCTACCCAGAGGAAGGTACAACCATAGTGGTATTAGGAGGAGGGGTATTTACTGTTGGTGGTCCCGATGGTAAATTCTACCCCATAATAGAAATGCTTTCCCTAGTAGGTAAAGCAACTTGAGTTGGGGAATGCTCCTAGGTGTAGAAACTATTGGGGAATTTGAAACTGATGGGGATTTTTGAATGGGTGGGATGGGAGTGGAGGTTTGAGCTAGATTTTGAGTAACCAATATCTGGGTCGGTGACTGTGAGATAGGAGCTACTAGAGGTGATGAAAGGGCGTGATACCCAGGTGGGGTTGTTCTTGAAATACTGGGAAGAGGAGAAACACGTCTCCTTATTAAATTTTATGCACTTTTGCACAAATTCTCAATAGATTCCTGGAAAAATTATTCATTTGACAGATCGTTTTGAATGAGTTGTCTTAAAGGGGTAAGTATAGATGGCTCTGGTATAGTTGTGGTATTTCCATATTCAACAATGGACTGGCCTAGGGAGGTTATACAAAAAGAATCACTTGGACCATATTCTGCATCTATAGTTTCATCAAGTGGGTTATTTAATGTCTAGTTCGACGAGCCAATTTGACCTTCCGTTGGAAAGTGAAAGGTCATGTCAGCCGCAGGAGGCAGTTGGACCAAAGCATTATCATAAATAGAGAATTATTCTCTAGTTCCAGTAACTGAATTATTTTCTATATGAGCATCAACAGAAGCTGTTCATTCCATGGTTTCACCTTCATTTCCTTCCACGGCAGGAGGAGATTCAAGTGGTAAAACCTGCAACCTACGAGAATGCATCACAAGTTGGTCAACCAGGGTGGTGGATGATACTATCTACTCTAGGTTTCCAAAAAGAAGAAAACACACAAAAAAAACCTACGCAAGCTAAGGCTACAAGCAAACTTAAATGACATGATGGGATGAATAGAGCCAGTTCCTCACTAGGATTTTTAGGTTGTCACAACTCACGATATATAGCATGGTCCAACAGTGAAACACACTAAGGAGGATTGGGATTGTACCCTTGCCTGAACACCCAATTACCTGGATGACACATGCGTAGTAGCTCCCTGAGTGTTGTTCTCGGTGTATTGCTCCAATAAGACAACCAAATGGATTTTCTTAGATTATTAAGGAATCCTAGAAGGGTCTCCCGATATACGCAAGGTACGTGGGAGCTCAAATCTATGTTAGTGTTGTCTAATGCACAATCGTTCGAAAGGGGCCCTCTGATATACAATCGAGTATGTGAAGTACCTTTCTATATATGTCAAGGGTACGTGAAAGGTTGTTCTATATACCGACGGTACGTGGAGGAGCCACACATACCCCGAGATGGAGTGCAGGCATGAAACAATAGATCCTATGTTTTGAGATATCGGAACACGTCTCTATCCTATCACTCAAATTACTATAAATTTTAGCCTAGGCTACCATCTATTTTATCTACATGGTTAGTGAATGTTTGTGATTTGTATTTTAAGATGCAGATTTTAAACTATATGTGATGCAATTTCTTTTTCCTTGCATGCATTAAAATAACCATATATGGATTGAACCATCCATCAAATAATTTGATGAGCACCATAGATGAAAATCCATCACATGGTTCTTAGGGTATTCACCAAGTTTTCCGTTGAATTTATGTTTGTATGAAGGTAACTTAACCAGAATGGCCATCCAGGAGGGATCATGATGTATAGGATCGTTAATCAATTTGGACAAATCTGGTAGATCTAACATAGCCAAAAATGGAAATTGTTGATTTGGTTGAGGATACCAATAATACTGGTATGGCATTTGCAGACCAGTATGGCTATAGGAAGATTGATAAATGGGCATAAATGATGCCCCTGTGGCCGGTCAATTTAATGATTGGTTACTAGAAGGTCCACCGGGAGGTGGGCCACCCAAGGGAGTTGGGCCTCTAGGGGGTGAGCCTCCACAAGGTGGTGGTGGTGGGCCTCAAGGAGGTGGTGGTGGTGGTGTTCCTCCAAGTGGGGGTCCTCTAGGTGGGGGTCCTCTAGATGGTGGTCCTCTAGATGGTGGTCCTTTATAAGGTGGTCCTCTAAGTGGTGGTCCTCTGGGTGGTGGTCCTCCAGATAGGGGACCTTTAGATCCTGCAGGTCCTCCAAGTCCCCCAGGTCCTTTCGGGTGTCCTCCATGTGGCGGGCCTCAAGGTAGACCTCCATACCCTCCAATAGTGTTTACAAAATCTCATCCGTAGGATGGGACATTATACCAATTCAGTTGTCCCCATGGGACAAAAAAAATTTCAGGGTAAGGTATTCTAGGATAAACTGTCGTCAACGGTGTTGGTTGATAGGATTGATGAACCATAGGTGGTTTATTCTTGGGATAATTATATCCCCAAGAAAGTACACTAACGACGGTTTGGACCCATGAATATCCTTCCTTCCCAAAATAAGGTACCACCGTAGTGGTATTAGGAGGAGGGGTATTTACTGCTGGTGGTCCCATTTGTAAATTCTGCCCCATACTAGAAATGGTTTCCCTAGTAGGTGAAGTAAATTGAGCTGCGGAATGCCTCCCATGTGTAGAAACTATCGGGGAATTTGAAATTGATGGGGATTTTTAACTAGGTGGGATGGGAATGGAGGCTTGAGGTGCATTTTAAGTAACCAAGTTTTGAGCTAGATTTTGAGGTTTTGCGCTGATGGGGAGTTTTGACTGGTGGGGTGGGAGTGGAGGTTTGAGCTGGATTTTTAGTAACCGTTTTTTGGTTCGGTGACCCTGTGACAGTAGGTACTCGAGGTGATGAAAGGGCATGATACCCAGGTGGGGTTGTTATTGAAAGACTGGGAAGAGGAGAAACACTTCTCCTTCTTAACGTTTCTGTGATTTTGTGCAAATGCTTAATAGATTCCTGGAAAGATTCTTCATTAGATGAAGCATTTTGAATGAGTTTCCTTAAAGGGTTAAGTACATATGGCTTTGGTTTAGTTGTGGTAGTTCCATATTCATCAATGGAATGGCCTAGGGAGGTTCTACAAAAAAGATAATTTGGACCATATTCTTCCTCTATAGTTTCATTGGGTGGGTGATTGAATGTCCAGTTCGACGAACCAGCTTGACCTTCTGTTGGAAAGTGAAAGGTCATGTCAGCCGCAGGGGGCAGTTGGACCAAAGGATTATCATAAACAGAGACTTCTTATCTAGTTCCAGTAACTTAAGTATTTTCTATATGAGCATCAGCAGAAGGTGCATGTTCCATGGTTTCACCTTCATTTCCTTCCATGACAGGTGGAGAGTCAGGTGGTAAACCCTGCAACCTACGAGAATGCCTCGCAAGTTGGTCAGCCAAGGTGATGGCTGAGACTATCTACTCTAAAAAAGAAGAAAACACACACAAAAAAACCTACGCAAGCTAAGGCTACAAATAAAATTAAATGACAGGATGGGCTGAAGATATTCGGTTCCTCACTAGGATATCCAGGTTGTCGCAAATCGCAATATACTACAGGGTCCAAAAGTGAAACGCGACAAGGAGGATTGGGACCGTAGCCTTTCCTAGACACCCGATTACCTAGATGGCACGTGCATAGTAGATCCCCGAGTGTTGTTCTCGGTGTATTGCTCCAACAAGAAGGCCAAAGGTATTTTCTCATACGGTTAAGCAATTTTAGAAGGGTCTCCCGATATATGCAAGGCACGTGGGATCTCAAATCTGTGTTAGTGTTGTCTAATGCATAACCGTTTGAAAGGGGCCCTCTAATATATAATCGAGTACATGAAATACATTTCTATATGCCTCAAGGGTACGTGAAAGGTCGTTCTATATACCGACAGTACATGGATGAACCACACAAACCCTGTGATGCATTGTAGGAATGAAACGACAGATCCTATGTTTTGAGACGTCGAAACACGTCTCTATCCTATCAGTCAAATTACTATAAATTTTAGCCTAGGATACCATTTATTTTATCTAGATGGTTAGTGAATGTTTGTGATTTGTATTTTAAGATGCAGATTATAAACTATATGTGATGCAACTTCTTTTTCCTTCAATGAGAACTGTCTAGAGTAGGGAAGAGACATTTGTTTCTTCTTTCAAAAGCACCAATTCCATGCTACTTTCAACAACTCAATTTTCAAGACCCAACAAGCAATTTTTCAAACACAAAAACTTATTCACATATAAGAACTATAATTCTATGAATAAAGAAAATAAAAGAGAGCCTTTAATGTTTGTCAAAATTAAATTTTCTCAATCACATAAAAAAGATCTACTTGTCTACACACTCATGCAAGCCAAAAGGTAAGCTTTTCTTAAGCATCTATATCAAGATAAGCTAGCTATTCATTTTGTATTTTTTAATATAATTCTGAAACATAAAGAACATAAAGAAACTAAAGTAAACTGATTTAAGAGAGGCTACAGATCTTCTTTTTCAAAATAAACTTTTCATAGATCAGACCATACGAATCAAAAATCCAAAAATGTACTTCCACACAATTCCTTTTCACTATGACTCCTTTACTAATAAACAAAATAAATGTTTTGAAACTAAGCTCAACAAATGAGAATCAGATTGTCAAAAACACCAGACTCAGTAATCAAGCACTCAAGCAAATCACACTGGAAATTTTCAGGGAAATAAAAATCATCAAAAAATAAAGTTTGCAGGCAGTTATGGGACCTACCTCGATGCACAGAAGAAGGCTGCGCCAGAACACTAGCGGGATATCGACGCTTTTTATCCACTACAACAAGGCATCAGTGGTGCTCTATGTAAAGTGGACAAAGGCATTGACTATCAAGAGGCAAAAGGCTCCTGTGGCCAAACGACACTCTATCAGATCAGGGTAAGTGCATCGACGGATCTGTAATTTGAAAAAATTAGAGATCTGCACAAGGAACGACAAACCGGAATGACCTGGACTGATAGAAGTAAAATCAACTTCCAAAAGAGGCAATTGACAGAGAAAAAATATGGATCACTCACCTTATCTACTAAAATGAGCTAAGGAAGAAAATGTAAATTTCACAAGTGAGAAAGTTACCAACAGTTGTATATCTAACTGTATCTACTCCAAATCTTAGTGGATATGACCCAAATCTGACTGGATTAAGTTATGTCCCCAACGGAGTCACCAATTTCATTTCAAGGAATTCTACAACCACTGCGGACACCACTTGTTCCTCTACCCTACATGATACAAGCATAGAACAAAAAACCACAACAGCATATCCTTTCCCTAAATAGTTAATTTACTCAACATAAAAGCACTCTCATACCTCAGATCTAAATTCTTTTGTCCTTGTTCCAATGTTCTTCATGCAATCTTCAGTACCTACAAAGAAATATCAAAGGACAACACAACAAGATGAGAGAAACATGATAAATTAATAATATATGCTAATGATCAAGGAATCTAACAATATTTAATTTGATATTGACACAAATTAAGTATGGGAAAGGGGAACACGTTTGTATTAATGAATAAAGAAGGTAAAGGTACAACCAAAGCCTTGATGTTGATAGCTTTGTCTTCTACAATGGACTTACAACACTCCACACTTACAACAAGCTCTTCACACATAGACTCACTCAAACTTCCCTCTAAACCAAATCTCAGTTCAACAGCATAAGGGTGCTTTCTTTGGCCTCCCCTCGCTCCCTCAAGGAAGGCTTCATTTATAGGCCAAATGAGATGAGATTTACTTAGGAAATGGATAGGAGATGATCCCTATAGGTGAGGAAGGAGAATTCCACCTCTCCCTAGCTAGTAGGAACCAACTCCATGGAGGTTTTCACATGGAAGCTTCCAGAATCTTCTTTTTTCATGTTTTAAGTCCACTGACGCTTTTGGCTTAAGGTGAAAAGGCATCGGATTTGTTCACAAGGAAAGAGCACTGACGGCGCCTAATGTAAAGAGACAAAGATGTCGAAACTCTTTGCTCAACTGGACAGTGCACCGACGGCGCTCTGACGTAACTAGGTAAAAGCGTCGGTCTCCCCAAGGATGGAAAAAATTCACAAGAGGAATCTCAGACTAGGCTCTCTGAAGGGTAATTAAGCAAGAGTAGATTTTTCAGGTGCAATAGAGTGTGAGGTGTATCTTATCCACTAAGGTTCACTTAGGGGATTTTTCAAGTGAGACACCAAGGATCGAAACTAATCAATTGTTCTCACTAAGTACTCGAAAGTTCCATGGTTTCATCGAGGCCACTTGTGGAAATGTTTTCACATGTTCACACCCCCTTGGGGGAATTGTAATAAATGACATAGTATGATGGTTTCTTTTTGTAAAAGGATTGGCCTTCTTAGTACTTGGTCATCAAGGTCATCATCCTTGAGTATTTTTTTCCTCGTCAATTATGTGACGCTTTTTTAAGTGACATACTTTTTGAGTTTTCACTCAAAATCCTCCAAATCCGAGATGGTGAGATTGGTGATTTTGTCTTAAAAGGTTATTAAATCCTAGGGTCAATGTATTGTACCATGATAGTCATAGTCCCAAATTTCTGTGGACATGCATTAAGTATTTCATAGGTTTTTTTAATTTTTAGATTTTTAATAAAATCATCGATAAAGTGTATTTTAATTGAAAAAGTTCAAAAGGTCATAAAATTGGGCGTAGGGAGAAAATTTGGTCATGGTGATGCTCGTTTTTGTACCTAGATCCCCCACTAAATCCCTAAACCCACTTTTGAGAGTCAAATTAGTATTTTTCAATTATTAATTTTGATTTTCTCTCCAAAATGACTCAGAGGGTCAAATAAATGAGAAAATTGGAGAAAAGCCAATTCCTAAATCAAAGGAAGCTTGTCTGGGACTTGTCTCTGACGTGTCAAAGTTGTAGAGTATATTGTTTGGGACATTTCTGAGCATATAGGATCATCTTCAACCATCAAAGGAGGGGCTCGAACTCACTTCCGCAAAAGGGGGGTGAATTCTCTCATGGAGGGGTTGTTTTGCCACTTAGATGAATTGGTTAGAGGGGGTGGAGGATTTCCAAAGAAAGTGGGATACCTCATGAGATGTGGAATCCTCCTCTACCATGAATTCAAACCTCCTCCCACTATTATCTCAATGCCGAAAACTACCTCACACTTGGAAAAATTCGCCCCCTTGGGGTTTGAGCTTCTTTTTTGCTATAAAAGAAAGGTTTTGCTCCTCAGTCTTGAGGATGCCTTGAACCTTTTCCATTTGTACTTATGTTGTTGATATTTTGTTAATAAATATTTAAGTCTTTGCAGGCTATTGTGTGATAGCATCGTGAGCTTGTGACCTTGTTAAAATCTGAGGTGAAATCTGTGGAATTTCATGCTTTATTTCTTTCGAATGATGCATTTAGATCTAGTTAAATTTCAATAAGTATTTGTTGTTTTCAAGCTAATTATTTTCATTTTATTATTAGAATTTTGTAGGAGTAGCAAACTGTAGTTGGTTACACTTATGCTCTCCTTCTTCTTTTTTATTAATGAAATGACTAGATTAACCTTGTTCTTTTGAGAAATTGCCTAGTTTTTTGTAGATTTGTCTCAAAGTGAAGGGGATTGGAGCTAGGTTGCATCCAATTCTCTTTACAACATCCATTTTTCTATTTCTAATATAATTTTTTTGTAGATCCCTCTCTCCTTTATTTCTTTCAAGCACGGGCTTGGGAATTTCAGTCTTCTTCTCTCTAAAATTCAAGCTTTCTTCTTGGTTTTGATTACTTGATCCTTAGTAAAATTGGATAAATCATTCTATATCTGAAATCTGATTTTATTCAAGCATACATATCAGATATAGATTCACTTTTAAAGCTTTATCTTAAACTAGATCCGTTTCAATCTTTCAAAGTGTCATTTTCACTAAAATAAATCTACAATTTCATGAGCATTTTGAGTAGTATAGATTATGTATTTGTTTTGATTAATTTATGATATTCTAATACATTAAAATCGCTGGTTTTTAGCCGTTTTTAATAAAAGGAGGAGGACATACTGATTAAATTTTGAGTCTCGGGTCATCTGGGACATCAAAAACTCCATCCTCCATCCCTTTTCTTCTGTCCTTTTCTCTCTTGGAGACATTGTAAGCCTTTTAATCCCTTTCAAGGATCAAAGTGAAAATCATAATTCAATTTTTTTTATCATATTTTTGTTGATGTATTTGTAGCTTCGAAAGATATCCTGATGTATATTATCATTGTATGTTGTTGTACCCCCATTGGAGATGTGTTTACTTCATTGCGGGATGTCTTAATTTTGTCTAGACCTTGAGGTACAACCTCCATTGTAAGTCGGGGCAATAGTCCCCATTGTAACATCATGTAATGTGTATTTGGAGTCTCTCTAGGAGGATTCGGCCCTGATAGGGAGACAATTCGTCCCCAGTCATGTAATTGGTTAGTCACTTGATTAGTATAAATAGGGAGGCGCCCTCCCACATTTATACACACCTCACATTCTCAAGTTCGCATGAGAGAGAAAGAGAGAGAAAGGGAGGAGAGATAGATAGTTGTTGAATACTTCTTATTATTGGTTTTGATCATCTTACTATTCTAAGGAAGTTCGTGGGGTTTTCTCCTTTATGATTTCCCCGATGAAAATATTTGTGTCTTATGTATCTCTTATCTTATGCATATAGTTGTACTTGTTATTCTTTTAGACAAAGATCCTAATTAAGCTAGTAATATCTAGAAAAACTAACATGGTAGCAGAGCCTCTCTAAAACAAGGCACTATGCAGCTGCAAAAACTTGGGATTCCTAGTTCAAGGTGTTCTCTTCACAGATCATCAAGAAAAATGGCTAGGCTAACTCGCCTCAGTAGAGTGCATATTTTGGTGGAAGCAGTTTCATATTTGAAGAAGTTTCATTTTTTACCCTGTCACTAGTGTCGGGAGAAACTAGGGAATCAATTTTTTTAGGCTTCCCACCTCACTATTCAGAAAGTGACCCTGCTAAATTCCTAAACTCTAAGTTTGGAAAATTATGGTTTCTCTAAGAAACCCTAGGCCATCCAGCTCTAGAACCAGGTCGAACACCTCAAATCTGTAAGATATAAATATTTTCTATTTCCATTTGAGGTTCTCATTTGAAAATATGACTCACCATACTCAGCCTGAGGACAAGATTGGAGGGGCTGATAACTTCCAAGAATGGAAGTACAAAATCTCTGTGATCCTTGAAAAGAATGATTTTGATTAGTACATCACTGGAGAAGTTCCAGAACCAGAGGGAGATGAGGCTAAGGTTTCTCATAAGAGAAGCATGGATAAGGCCAAGAGAATGATTTTAGATTCTATTAAGGATCATCTCATTCCCCATGTGTGTTCATTCAATACACCGAAGGAAGTGTATGATGCTTTGACGAAGATGTTCGAAGGAAAGAACATCAACCGGAAGATGACCTTGAGGAACCAATTGAAGAATGTGAAGATACAGAACTTCGAGACTATACAGTCTTACTTCATAAGGGTTTCTCAAATAAAATAACAACTTGAAGCAGTTGGAGAGAATGTTGAAGAAGGAGAAATTGTGATGACCACCTTGAATGGTCTCCCAAGATCATGGGACTCGTTCATTCAAGAAATTTTTGTAAGAAGGAGGTCAATCTCTTTCATCATACTCCTAGAAGAATGTGCACAAGAAGAACATCGACTCGTAAAAAGAGAAGAGAAGATGGGAGCAAGTGAAGATAGATATCTCAAAGTTCACACCAGGAAGAACTTTAAGAAGAAGGAGAAGAAGGATAACTTTCATCACAAGAAGAAGAAGGACAAGAAACAAAAGAAGACCAAGAGAGATCATTCTAATGTTCGATGCTATACTTGTGATGAAAAGGGACACTTTTCAAGAGATTGTCCCATTAGGAAGAAGAGACACCATGCTCATATTGTCGTAGATGATGAACTAACAAAAAAAAGATTCAGACGAGAGAAGGATGATTCAGATGAAGAGTATGTACTAATCTCAGCACTTACTAGCACTATCTCGCACGGAAGCAATGATTGGCTTGTGGATAGTGGATCTTCAAAACGTATGACGGGATACAAGGAATCATTCATTAATATGTCTGAACATGAGTCACCTCACAAGGTGAGAGTTGGGGATGATTATCAATACCCCATAAAAGGGAGTGGAGAAGCTTTATATAATCTTGACTTCAAGAAATCCTTAAAGATGAAGGATGTGATATATGTTCCAGGATTAAAGAAGAATCTTCTCTCCATTTATGCACTAGATGAAAAATGAATTAGGTTTCTTTTGTCGATGACCAAGTTCTGATGTGGCCTAGAGGAAAGAAAATAGAGGATGCAACAGTGCTTGGAGAAGAATATGGAGGCTTGTACAAGCTAAAGGGACATACTAAACAAGCACTAGTTCATGAGTAAATTGAACCAATTGAAATATGGCACAGAAGGCTTGCACATGTGCACTACAGAGCACTATCGATGGCAAGAATAGAAGTCTCAAGACTACCAAAGATCCAAGAAAATCATGAAGGAATTTGCAAACGATGTGCATAAGGAAATGATGCGAAGAATACTTTTCCTAGCAGTGAGAGCAAGGATACAGGAATATTGGAGATAGCACACTCGGATGTATGTGGACCCATGTCTTCTAGATCATTAAGTGGGTATGTGTACTATGTTTCCTTTATAGATGATTTCTCATGTAAGACTTGGATATATTTCCTGAAAGGGAAAAGTGAATTTCTCAGTAAGTTCAAGGAATATAAAGCCTTGGCCGAGAACCAAACCAATAGTAAGATCAAGACTCTACGGTCAAATAATGGCAGATAATTCACTTCGGAAGAATTCAAGGAACTCTACAGAGATTCTGGGGTTAAGAGAGAATTGAGCACTTCATACAATACTCAACAAAATGGGGTTGTGGAATGAAAGAACCAAACCATCATGGAGGAAACAAAAGATATGTTGCATGACCAGGATCTTCCTAAGCACCTTTGGGAAGAGGCAGCAAGAACAACAATATATGTACAGAACCGTACTCCTCATCGAGTACTTGACAACAAGAATCCTGAAGAGGATTTCTTAGGAGAGAAACCAGAATTCAACCATCTGATGATATTTGGTTTCCCGGTGTACATACATATCCCAAAAGAGAAATGGACCAAGCTCGATCCTTCTGGGAGGAAGTTTATATTCATAGGATACAGTGATACATCAAATGCCTACCGAATATACTTACTAGGATTCAAGAATATCGACATTAGTAGAGATGTAACCTTTAATAAAGACTCGACATACTTCAGATCTAAGAGGGCACCTATTCAGGAGGTCGAGGAACGTGAAGAAACGAGATTCCGAGATAAGGAAATTGGAGAAGCAATTCTAGAGGACCATGAAGATCATGACATGACAGAACCACAAGAGTCGGTAGAGACATTCTTTGAGAAGAACTCCCAAAATAGGAAACCAACATGGGCACAAGAGATCATACTAGAAGCTGAAAGGTATGGCACTCGAGAAGGAATACATAGAGAGAGAAAAAGGGAAAATACCTATAATAGCTATGTATCTCTGGTGTGTGACATCATTGATCAATAGCCTTCCATCTATGAAGAGGCTACAGAAAAGAAAGAATGGAAGGATGCTATGAACAAGGAACATTATTCGATCATGAAGAATGATATCTGGGAGATAGTTTCGAGACCAGAGAAGAAGTATGTTGTGACTTCAAAATGGATCCACAATATCAAGCATGTTGCATATGGAAGCATCGAGAAATATAATGCAAGATTCGTAGCACGAGGCTTCTCATAGAATGAAGGCATAGATTACGAAAAGACATTTTCACTCATGGCAAGGTACACTTCCGTTAGGACCATACTTGCATTGGAAGTAGTTATGAAATGGAAAATACACCAGATGGATGTCAAAACATCTTTCTTGAATGGTGTATTCAAGGAGGAAGTATACGTGGAACAACCACTGGGATTCGAGACACATGACAGGAAGATCCATGTGTGCAAATTGAAGAATACCTTGTATGGATTGAAACAAGCACCAAGGACATGGAATGGAAGGATAGATAGCTTCTTGATGAGCTTAGTATTTACAAAGAGTAAAGTGGATTCCAAGCTTTAATTCAAGGTTGAATATGGAATACCAATAATACTCATGTTATATGTCGATGACTTGTTTCTAACATGCGAAGAGGAACTCATTAAAGATGCAAGAAGGAGACTTGCTACAGAGTTCGAGATGAAAGACCTAGGTATGATGCACTAATTCATAGGCATGGAGGTGTGGCAGAGTACAAATGGGATCTTCCTTGGTCAAGGAAAGTATGTAGTGTAGATTCTGAAGAGATTCAGAATGTTGGACTGCAAGGAAATAACCATGCCTATGGCATCTAACTTGAAGCTTATGAGTGATGCTTCATCTGAGATAGTTGATTCCATGATGCATCATCAAATGATTGGCTCATTGATGTATCTGACAAATACGAGACCATACATATGCTTTATGGTGAATACCCTGAGCCAATTCCTGATGAATCTGAGACATGTTCACTTGATATTTTCAAAGCATGTATTGAGGTATCTAAAAGGTACAATGGATTATGGGTTCAAATATGATGTGAATTAGAAGATTAACCTACATGGTTATGTTGATTTGGATTGGGCAGGTAGTGCCACTGACAGGAAGCGAACCTCAGGTTCTTACTTCAGTTTGGGATCTGAAATGATCTCCTGGTTCAACAGGAATCAATCATGCATGGCACTGAGTATAGCCAAGTTAAAGTATGTTTATGCTTGCTCGGCTAGTTACAAGGCAATGTGGCTTCGAAAGATACTATCTGAATTGTTTGATATCCAATTGGATGTGACCTGCATCTTCTGCGACAATCAGAGTTGTGTGAAGCTGTCAAAAAACCCTATGTTCGATGACAAGTTGAAGCACATCAAGATCAAGTTCCACTGTATCAGGGATATGGTGTAGAGAGGAGTAGCGAAGCTCTAGTACGTGGCAACAAACGAGAAGATAGTCGATGTGTAGACCAATCCTCTATCCATAATGAAGTTTGAGTACTTCAGAGAAAGACTTGGTGTGATCCATAATGAGACCTCTCAAAAGAGGGAGTGATGTGTTCTAGCATAGCTGGAGAGATAGGTTGCCTGAGCATAACATCCTGGAAAAGATCATAGGTTTCTCAGACATAATGAGTCATGTAGGTTATCCTTGGATTTAATAAGTCCTGGCGAAGCTCGTAGGTTATCCTTGGATGTAATTAGTCCTGATATGATTCTATGCTAGAAATTAGGGATGCATAATATCTCACATGGGAAATGAGACAGGTTGTCCGAGCGGGAAAAATACTGGTGAAGCAAGATGCTCAAACATAATCAGTCCTGTAGGTTGTCCTCGTATGTAATCAATCTTGGAGAAGCTCACAGGTTATCCTTAGACGTAATCAGTCCTGAGACATGTTATTCGAGTGTAAATATGAACCCTAGCGTGGTACGTAGGTTACTCAAATGTAATAAGTCATGTGGGTTTTTCGAGTGTAAAAGTCATGTGGGTTGTCTAAGTGTAAAAGGATTCCTGGCGTGGTACGTAGGCTACTCAGATGTAATACACCACGAAGGTTTTCTGAATGGAAAACATCCTAAACGCAGGTTTTTTAGATGTAATAAGTCCTTGAGGTTGACCTAGAACATAAAATTCCTGATGTAGCATGTTGTTTGGTCGTAATTAATCCTTACATGCATATCTATATATGTATGTGTTTCCATGTTGAGATGATTAGGTCATGAAGCACGTGAGGAGCAAGGTGGTTCTCCTTTACTGGTAGAATGCAGGTTGATCGTGGATGCTCTGTGTGCTCTATTTTGTTTTTTGTAGGACAAAAGAGATGAAATGGATATGACGAGGTGAAGGTAGAAGACGCAGGCTTTGTCGTGGAAATGTAAAGAAGGTTCTGGACAGTTCCTACATCATGGATTGCTCGTGATGTGATGAAGACCTGGTTAAGGACTAGTCCTACACCTAGCATGAAAAATGGTTGGCTCTGTAGTAACTTTCGATGACATATAGTACCATCTGACGATCAATAATAAGATGATGATGGTTGTTATAGCTGATTTTACCACACATGGTGAATCACACTTTTATGGCCTTCCCTATCCCTCTGCAGACTCCTTAGACCCCATGGACCATTTTTGTATCTTTGATGTATCCAAGATCATCCCTAAAAACATGCTAAAATTACCATACGTGACTTTTAAACCCTTTCTCGTGTATATATGCAGGTTTGACCCCTAAAACCGCGTACATCGGGATGTGTGCAAAAGGCCAAATTATTTTGGAGTTTTCCTTGATGTGGATCCGACTCACTTGTCCCCTGGCCTTCCATATGCCTTGAGATTGCTTGGATTCGTCCCTTCATTACCCCATTGAAGAGCTATATAAGGAACCCTTTGGATACATTGAAGCATATGAGAAATTGAGAGCAAAGAAACTATAGTCCATTGTTGTCAAAACTTATACTTGAGTCTGCATCCCTTTGTCCCTTATAGCACTTTTGTGTTCTTCCCAAGCTTTCCTTTTGCTTGTGAGCTTGCTATCGAGAGATGGAGGATTGAAGTGGCGGAGGCCCAAGTGGGGGACTCAATTTCTCCGATTCACAGACGTGCCGACAAAGGTTGTATCTATTGTGATCTCTGTTTTATATTAATAGAAATATCTTTTCCTGTCCAATAATGTGTATTTGAATTAATATTTTATCCATGGATGATTTCAAATGTTTATATGTTATTGATTATATATGCTAGAGTAGAGCTAACACAATTATATATAGTATGTGTGTCTTGTTTAGTGAATGTTGAGGAAGCAATTTATCAATACAAGCTAGAGTTGGAAAGCTCAACGGGGACCTACACCAACTGTCCAGAATAAGGTACGAATCGAGATCCTTTAGTGTTAGATATTTGATTTCTCTTGCATATGGGAAAGGATTGATTTCTGGAGTCAAGTTGTCTGTTGTGGTACCCCAAGCCATAGGAATTTCTCTTCGTAACAATGGTAACAGTTGTGATGATGACTCCGCAATGAAGTCTTGACCAGATGTGTTGATTATTGTGGAACAGAGAAAATACCTTCCTATCTAAGAGGGAGTTTTTATGTATTTGTAACTTTGGAAGATATTCTAATATATATTATCATTGTATGTTGTTGTACCCCCATTGGATATGTGTTTACCTCCTTGTGAGATGTCTTAATTATGTCTAGCCCTTGAGGTACAACCTATGTTGTAAGTTGGGGAAATAGTCCCTAGTGTAACATCATGTAATATGTATTTGGAGTTTCTCTAGGAGAATTCAACCCTATTAAGGAGACAAGTCAGCCCCAGTCATGTATTTGGTTAGTCACTTGATTAGTATAAATAGGGAGTTGCCCTCCCTCATTTATACACCCCTCACACTCTTAAGTTCGTATGAGAGAGAAAGAGAGTCAAAGGGAGGAGATATACATATTTTTTGAATACTTATTATTACTAGTTTTGATCATCATACTATTCTGAGGAAGCTTATTGGTTTTCTCCATAATGGTTTCCCGGTGAAAATATTTGTGTCTTTTGTATCTATTATCATATGCATCTAGCTGTACTTGTTATTCTTTCAGACAAATATCCTAATTAAGCTAATAATATCTATAAAAACTAACAATTATAAACTCATTAATAAAGAAATAAAGTGGGATACACACCCACACTCCATCCCCCCTGGGGGATTCACATTCATTTTCATGGTTTGCATTTTACTAATAAACACTTGCACACAATCCTCTTTCCTGAAAGAATGTATAGATTAGTTTTTTTATTTAATTTCATCTCAGAATAAGTTTTACTTTATTACCCAAATCATTGCCACGAAGTATGCTCTCGCCACGAACTAAAGGATTTGTAGATTATTGGTGGATGATCAGAAAGTGACACATAGTTGCGTTTCTAATTTGTCATTAATCCTTTGATTTGACAAACTTAGTTGTTGTATCGAATTGGAATAAACATTTTCTCATCAACTCATGTATGCTCTTTCCCTCTGCGGGCTTTGCCTGGTCGTTGGGAAATCAAAAGTGATTTTCGCCACTTTCTAATTTCTTCACATTAATCCAAAAATTCATTAATAAAATCAACTCCCCTTATAAACATTATGAAAATACGGTGTACGGTAGTTGACAATCGTGGGAGAATTCTTTAAAGGAAGTGGGAACAACTAAGTAGTGACCTTGAGATATAGTCAGGATACACCCTTGTTGGTGTAGTGTTGGACACCTTCTCAAAGAATCTGATTCAACCCACATTTATGAGTGAGGAACCAATTTAGTCATCTTCCAGACACATTCTCAGTACTTCCAGTATATCGATAATTCCCTTCCTGTAATTCAACTCATCTCTTAATAATTAAAATTGACAAAGACACATTTGCAAAACATTTTACTTCCACAACATTATTTCACTTTGACTCCATTGGCACTAATTTGATCTGTAATTATGGTATTCCTGATTTATGTGTTGATGTTATGCTGCTGAATATTTACTTAAATTTGCAAACAATCTTGTATTATAAGTTACTTAAAAAAACTCATAAACAACTCACTTCCATCAATAATGATTAAAACTTAAAGAGCCTTATACAACTCTTTCTTAGGGACCACCTCCCTTGGATTCATTAGGAGTTTTTCCTAAACGGAGGAGTCAAGATCAAGTTACAGTACTTGACTCGAGACTTTCCTCCAAGGACACACCTAGCAGCCTAAAGATTTCTGTTGTGCCTAACCCCGAAGTGTGTTAAAGGCGGCAACACTTTTTGGTGATGTTGTCCTAGGTTATGAATTTCTTCTTTCTTTCTTTCTTTTTTGCTTTGTTTGATGAATTATTAGAGTAGATATTTGTTTCTTTGTCTGGCGAATCCACTAACATTTTTTCCTTTTTGCAAAGAAAATAAACAAAATAGAAAAATTTGTAAAATATTTATGACGCATATTTTTCTTTTCACATGGCAAATCCATTGAAGGGATAAAACCCTTGTTTATCACAAAAAAATTTGTGATTGATTGTGTAAATAAGCCCATGCAAATAGTAAAATTTTAAAGCTCATTATTTTGGCAGCTCTGTGGTTATATCAAATGCTTGCTATTGAGTATACAATATGGATGAGGAAAGAGCTCGAATTTCCAGTGAATATCCTTCCATTAACTTCTCAAACATACAAGGATTCCCTAATTATCATAATGGCAAAGATATATCTGATCATCTACCTATATTTTGGGGAAATGAGCATGCAGAGGTCCGACATGTCATATCTTTCCTTAAAATTTTGGTTGACTTCAATGTTTTGTATGAAGATAATATGATGGAAACATTTGTCAGTACTCTACGAGGAAATGATTGTGAATGGTATCTCAATGGTCTTCCAAATAAAGGTATTACTTGCCTTTCAAGCTTCCTTAGAATATTCTTGAGGAAATGGCATATAGGAGAGACTAACATGGAATATTTAGACAAGTTCCTAGAAGGGTTCCTTTATGCTTATTTTCCCTGGATAAAGTATCATGAGGAAGCCCCCAAATTACCTCATCTCATCAGGATAAAAATTGATAGGTATTGGGTTCTACCTCCAAGAAATCACAATGAAGAAGAAATACATGATGTTCCCATTGAGTTTGTGCATGAAGAGTCATTAATTGAACATATTGTTGAAGACCCTCCTCAAGTCACATCAATAGATAATAGTGATGATTGGGGATGATTTCATGATTATTTTAGTGATGATGATCACATTTGTACCCCAGATCTACCTCAGGCTGAAACCATTACAGAAGCTTATAATGAAACTTATGATGAAAGTTGTAATGTGCATGATGGCACTCCTACTTGTTGTCCATATAATGATGATAGTCTGGAAGGTTTAATTCCTTGTGACCTTTTTCTAAAGAAGATCATGAGTACAAAGATGAGGACAAGTATATCTTGGAGCATGATACAAGTGATGAAAAATCCCTTATGTCTGACAAATATGTTGATGAGGATTCCTGGAATTTCATGTAAAATCCAATATATGACATGTCATAGGAGGAGAATAATGAACCAAAAACTTTTGATGGTTTTTATGATAGTCCTGTCTATGACATATCTAACAGGGGGAGTTTTGAGTATCTTAATGGTTTTATTAAGGATCCTACTTATAAGGGTTTAAAAGGACAGATCATGGATCTTGTGGCCTTGGGAAATTTTGATATGGAAGAAGAGCATGTAGTTTATCCATATGATCAGTCTGAGCAATATATTAGTATCAGTAATGAAGAAAAAGAGAATCAAAACAGTCAAGAACTTGATACCTGTGATGAGGAATCTATCACATCTGACATATATGGGGAGGATGACTATTGGAATTTTATTGAAAATTCAGCATATGAGACTTTTGAAAATCCCATCTATGATATGTCTAGCAAGGAGAGTGTTTATTCTTAAACTTACAGAAGTTGTAAAGAAGAGATATCAGAATTTCCATATGATCGGTCAGAGCTATATTTGATTATCTTTAATGAGGACTTAGAGAAGCAATGTAGTGATGAGTCAGATTGGGTGAAACTAATTTAAGATTTTTTTTAGTCATCGTCTTCACATACAAATGCTCCTTATGATTTCGAGCAATTTGGGGCTTACATATAGAGTTATCAGCAGAAAATCCCTTTGGATGAGTATGATGAACTGCCTCATCATACATATTTGTACTATCCAATCTTGGATAGAATAATCCTACAAGAGGACTTGCCAATTTGGGAAGTAGTTCGATGACCTTCTCCATGATTATAATCTATCATCCAACCCGCCCATCTTGAAGTTTCATGAAAGTTTTAATTTCATGACTAATGTCTCCTTGCTTTGGTTGGTAACCAAAGACAAGGAAAAAACCTTTAAAATTGATAAAATGCTTAGGTGGTTACATTGCCATATTTGATTTTACCTAAGACATTTATTTTATCTTGTTTAAAGTAGGAAAATAAGCTCCTTAAAGTGAGCATTTACTTTATGCATTTCTCTTAAGTAATTAGGAATAAAACTCTCTTTCATTATTTAGTTTCCGTTCCTTTCAATAAAGCAACTTTTGGATCATTGGTTCTTTTCATAAAACTTGTGATAATAAGGTTTTCTTGTCAAGCTGAAATGTTTTTACATATTATAAGAACTGGAGATTCTAGTGTTCTCGTATGCTCTCCTTGGTTGAAGACCATATAGAGCACACGTCCCATAGTTGGAGCCAAATGGTATCCACTGAGTTGCACTTAGGGGATTTTACAAGTGAGCCACCAAGGATCAGAACAATTCAATTATTCTTACTCAATGCTAGGAAGTTCCATGGTTTCATCGGGGCCAGTTGTGGACCTTTTTTCACATGTTCACACCCCCTCAAGGGAATTGTAATCAATGACATATCATCATGGTTTATTTTTGTAAAATTTTGGGCCTTCTTAGGACTTGGTCATCAAGGTCATCATCCTCGAGTGTTTTTTCCCTTGTCAATTATGTGACGCTTTTTTAAGCAACATGTAATTTTCAAGTTTTTCACTCAAAATCCTCCGAAGTCGGGATGGTAAAATTGGTGATTGTCTTAAAAGGTTATTAAATCCTAGGGTGCATGTATTATACCATGCTATTCATAGTCCCAAAGTTACGTGGACATGCGTTAAGTCTTTCATAGGATTTTTTATTTTTTATATTTTTAATAAAATCATCGATAAGGTGTAACATAGTTGCGGTTCTAATTTTTCGTTAATCCTTTGATTTTACAAACTTAGTTGTTTTATCAAATTGGAATAAACATTTTGTAATCAACATGTCTATGCTATTTCTCTCTGCGACCTTTACCTGGTCACTGGGAAATCAAAAGCGGTTTTTGAGACTTTCTAATTTCTTCACATTAATCTAATAATTCATTAATAAAACCAACTTCCCTTAGAAACATTAGGAAAATATGGTGTATGATAGTTGACAGTCCGTGGGAAAATTCTTCAAAGGAAGTGGGAACAACTAAGTAGTGACCTCCAGATACAATCAGGCTACACCCTTGTTGGTGTAGTGTTGGACACCTTCTCAGAGACTACGATTCAGCCCACATTTCTGAGTGAGGAACCACTTTAGTAATCTTCCAGAAACATTCTTAGTACTTCTAGTATATAGAGAATTCCCTTCTCGTAATTCAACTCATCTCTTAATAATTAAAACGGACCAAGACACATTTGCAAAACATTTTACTTCAACAACATTATTTTACTTTGAATCCATTGGCACTGATCTGATCTGTAATTGTGGTATTCCCTCTTTATGTATTGATGTTATGCTGCTGAATATTTACTTAAATTTGCAAACAATATTGTATCAGAATTTACTTCAAAAAAATCCTAAAGAAATCACTTCCATCAATAATGATTAAAACTTAAAGATCCTTGGATAACTCTTTCTTAGGGACCACCACCCCCCCCTTGGCTTCATTAGGATTTTTTTCTAAACGGAGGAGTCAATATCAAGTGACAGTACTTGACTTGAGACTTTCCCCCAAGGACACACCTAAAATCTTAAAGATTTTAGCTGCGCCTAACCCCTAGGTGTGTGAAAGGCGGAAACAGTGTGTATAAATGAGGGGGGACGCCTCCCTATTTATATCTTTCAAATGACTGACCGATTACATGATTGGGATTGACCTCTTACCCTAACGAGGTCGACTTCTCCTATAGAGACTCCAAAAATACAGTACATGATGTTACACTGGGGACTATTGCCCCAACTTACAATGGAGGTTGTACCTCAAGGTCTATACGTAATAATGACATCCTGAAAGGAGGAAAACACATCTTCGATGGGGGTACAAAAACATACAACGATAATATACATCATAATATCTTATGAAGTTACAAATGCATCAACATTGTTAGCACAATATTCATCGACCAATAACCCTACTTTGACCACATAGATCTCCTTGACTATACCGACCACTAGCCTTGTACCAAGTTCCCCTTATGTAACTTCGTATATCCCATCCTCGACTATTTCAATTGTGAACCCTCCCTCCTTGACTACCTCTCCACCCTCTACCATAAGTGTTCCTTTAATTACCTCAACAATCATCATATGAGACACAAAAGAAGAAAAAAATAACTAAAAGAATCATACGTAGAATAGCCCTACCAAAGTACCCCTCCAGGATCCTTCAGGAACCCGAACCGTATTTGACCTAGACGCAACTAAAGATCATGAACTTGAATCCCTCCTAGAGGCTATTAACAAAGAGAAAAATAAAATATGTTCAATCAACAAAAGAAAATTGGACAATATTGAGGTGGAGAAAACAAAAATACTCAAGAGTTGTGAAAGCTTTATCAAAGAAGTCAAACCAAATCTGCATGGCCCACCCACCAAGAATCCATTAGATCATATAACTATTTTATTTGTATATATAATCACTATCCCACAGGATTTATCTATTTATAAGAATGAAGAAAATGCACAGCAAACAACCCAACTATTGACTAACCAACACCGACTTTTTGTAGAGTGGCACAATAAGTTAAAATAGTACCAAGAAGAAGCCAATCAATTGCTCCAAGTTCTAAATAACTGGTATTCATATTGTGGAATTTTTTTTATGGAAATGAGCAAGTACAAAACAATTTAGCAACTATATTTCAACAAAAGGCCACCATAGACCCAACAACCCTACAAGATTTAGAACGACAAATTGAAAGGGAACAAAACTGACTACAAGCATTCCAAAAACAAGAAGGCTAGTGGTCAAAGAAAGTCGAGCCTACACAAACAAAAGTCAGTCTACATTTGGAACAAATAGACAAGATCCTTGTTGAAGCTGACAACCAATAGTGGCTACTAGGACCTGATATAGAAAATGTTATAAACAATATCATTATTTACAAGATTGCCAGAATTTATGACTTCACAACACTCAGCTTGAAAATCCATACAACTATGCATGAGTGGGAGGATTTCTAGCACCATGTTGCTTCCTTTGCACAAGCTATCATCAAAGCCTGCAACAAAGTCGATAAGTCAAATACCATGTCCAACCTTCAACATCCATAAAGAAAATTTGAAAAATTCTTTGTACTAGCAGTCATTACTTTTTTCACATCTCCCTGCTGTCTTCGGGACGAAGAATTGTTTTGTTGGTGGGGGATATGTTGGAGGAGCCTAGTTTGTTAGTCGACTAGGTCCTCCACCCAACCGTGTGTGTGTGTGTGTGTGTGTTGGTGAGCCATGGATGTCTGAGACTACAACCACACCATACTACAATCTCATGTGATCAACCATTGCATTATGCAACAGATCACTTGACATTGTTTCACTACAAAGTTCAAACGATATGAAACAACCACTTTTATCTCCAATATCTTTTGTGCTCATTACAATATTTTGGCACATTTCTCTCAATCATTCTCTTAGATAATGATAGACCTTTATGCTATTATGCTCTCTTGGGAATACCTTTGTAGTCATGGTAAGGAGGTTCTTGGGCATGATATAACTAGAAAAAAATATTGAATAGTGGTGTTTCCATTGGAAGTTTCTCAACCAAAGACACCCATTGACAAGTCCACCAAAGTGTGGATCTTTAATAGCACAACTCACTTTGGATTATAGCTTCCTATGAAAATTATATTCCACATGGCATCAAAATCATATTGATATCACAACCATGTTCATTATTACATAATCACATCATAGCTTACCATGGCCTTAACATAACTCTCCAACATAATCCTCACTTAGCTCTCAGTCCTTCTCCCCTTCTCAAAGTGACATTGCTCTACTCTTTTTATAGGAATTGATGTGTATACTCATAGAAATGGGAGACTTATTCAAGTTGAGAAATATCCAATAGCTAAAGGAATCATATCCTAATAGTCAAATATACCTTCCACATGTAAAAACAAGTAAAAGATATTGTGGGAAATAAAAATGGAAGACTTATTCAAGTTGAGAAATATCCAATAGCTAAAGGAATCATATTCTAATAGTCAAATATACCTTCCACATGTAAAAACAAGTCAAAGATATTGTGGGAAATCTACGAAGTTAATTGTTATTATATTTATTATTATTGGATTAAGGTTTAAAACGTCACCATAGATATACTACTTCTTATGATATCAACAATTACATACTTTACTTCTCAAAGAGAATATATATACCTCTTTTAGATTTTATTGAATATTTTGCAAAGTCTTTTTTTATTATTTCCTTACTATCATTATATTATATTCTTACTATTTAGTATTTACTTACTTTCAAAGACCTTCAACTATTTACTTACTTTCATTATATTATATTTTATTTCCAATAATTGTATTTGAATTCCTAGAAGGTAAAGGAATTCCATAACAATGAGCCGAAGTACCAAATGGGTAAGATATACTAGGGAAACTCATGTTATATAATGTAAAACACCTTTACTCTATGCATCTGCAATAACATTTAGTTGATCAACAAACAAGACCATTAATATAAAGTTCATTTAATAACACTTGAAGGTATTGAGAGTTGCATTAAGTGTGCACAACGCTAGACAAGCTTATGCTCCCTAGTTGTAATTTAAGTGCAAGTTAAGCATTCAATCATGTTTATTGTTGCAATTATTTGACTCAAGTATATAATGGATCAAACTTGTTATGGTTAATTTGATATACTTATCTCCAACTTTTATCTTCCTTTTTAATACTCCTATAAATCCATTCCACCTTTTTCAAATCTCATACCCTATCTCATTGAGCAAGGATGCTCTCAACTTCAGTTTGGGGGTACTATATCATTAGTAGTTGTTTCGTGCTTATGACTTTGAGTCTATTGAATTATGAAGGGGAACCAAGAAGTGATGGTTGTAAAATATATGCAATCATTCAACCACATGCTTTCAAGAAGAAAAAAAGTCTCCAAAAGATAAGGCTACATATCACAAAACCAAAACATACATTTTTGAGAAGTTTATTTCAGTGACACTCCATGAAATAGTTATAATGAAAAAAGCATGTTTTATAAGTTAGAAAGGTGCAATGGTAAGGAAATGGAAACTATTTTGCAAGTAAGATCATGAAGTGATAGACCACGTGTCTTTGGAAATATAAAAAATTGGAAAACTTATACCCATTTTTGCATTAAGACTACAACTAATAGTTTTTTTAAGGTACCACACATAGTTATTCATAGAGATTTGAATATTTTGTATCTTATTTCCAAATTCTACTACTGAGCATAGCCAAGAGAGGTTGTAAATAAGATAAAAGTCCGAATGAAATTGATTATAGATAGTTTGGAAGCTTATGTTGACAAGGGGTGTTGCCACAAGTCTACAATGCACGAATTCCTTCATTCTAATCAACTATGGTGGATTGGTTCTAGCAATACTTGCCTGATCACAAATATGGAGAATGGAAGCTTATGAATCTAGTCTAGATACAAATTTACTATCCTATATGATCGCTACAAATTTAGTGTGCTACAATACTACTACATAGTTCTATCAATTTCACCCATACTTGCTAAAATAAGTAGACAAGGATGATACCAATGTTTGCTTTATGGTTAATAGGCTAGACTCTAGTCAAGGAGGATGAATTTGAGACAATTAGAAATGTATGAATGAAGAAGGCCACACGTTGTTCATTGTTTTGATTCTTTGATGGGTTTGGTAGCACATAGGGCTATTGAGATCGATATGGGACAACAATGGAAATTAGTCCTCCTCATTGTTGTGGGGAACAATACTCAACATTTTGATTTAGCTTTATATTCAGATGTACAGCAACAACAACAACAACAACAAAAGGTAGAGGCTAAGCCATAGATAGAAGAAAGATATGTAGAGGTAGAAGTAAAGCCAAATATATAGATAAACATACAAAATGCAACCACCATTGATGAACCATAATCAACAAATTATGAAGGAAACAATTCACAACAAGAGAACATTTATAAGAATCCAACTAATAGTATTACCATTTACCTTTCTGTTTGTCACTCAAGGGATGTGAAATCCTTAAATTTGGGGTGTATGATGAGCCCTTGAATTGCCTGATTTTTTTTATCCCTTCTTGACAATTTTTCCTTCCAAAATCCCTCCAAATACTTATTTCGATACTTGAATTATTGCCATAACCATCAAGTATTAACCATTTCAATTATTTGCTTGTGAATTGATGTGCTTCACATAATTATGAGATCATAATGACAAGGTATTTGGGTTTCATGAATAACATGGTCAAGAGGCGTCATTTTCATATGTTATGGAATAATGCTATGGAATCATCATGTTTTGCAAAATGTTGATGAGTCTAATTTCCTAGTGTCTAGTCGAAGGTTTTTGATGAATTCTATTCCGCAATCTCATGTCGAATGTTACTGAGGAATTTTGTTATGTAGAATTCTAAATAATCCAACTTTGTAGTCTCTTGTTGAATGCTAGCAACAAATTTGTGCTGACGAATTTTGTATGCATGTGTTGTATAATTCACAACTATTTCAAGGAAAGATTGGACCTGCTATAATACATCATAAAACTAAGAGTTCTTATAGAATCTTGTAATTGTAGGGGTTTGGAATGTGCCTCTCACCATGTGGTACAATAAGCATGATGGTAAATAGCTAAAGGTAGTTGTGCAACAATTCAAGTAGTTATAGAACTCAAATCAATTGATCACTTCTAAAGTGATTCAAAATGGCAAGAAACAAATTGGATTTATAGGAATTTTGTTGGAGAGAGGCATGACTTGGTCTATTTCAAGGGATCTCTGAGATCATCTTTGTATTTAAATTAGTTTATGTAGCCTAGAAGAATTTAGCAATCATAACCAACAAAAGTTGGGACCAATCTTCATTCATTTGACATTGTAATTTCAAATTCCTCGACTAATATGAGATCAAATTTATTATTTCCATTTGCTTGTTGTGAATATCATTTTTGTTTGAGAGATTCAACAACTTGCTTGTTTCACAGTAAGGGCATACTATCAAGCCACAACCAATGTTTGAAGACCCTCTACCCATAAATTAGATTGATTGTTATTTATTTTCTTAATGGTTGTAGCTTTCTTTCATTGTTTTGGTGTACATTCCTTTTTAACTGTGCATTCATTTTGAAAATGCAACTACTTGTGTATTCCTCTTCCATCATGCCACGACCTTGGGGTTAGTTAAGGAATCAATGTGTTGGTGTGAACAATGCTTGTAGAGTAGATTTCATGATTTCCATAAAAATATATTTCTTGGTTTAAGTGGTGTGTAGTTTATCTTTCAACATACCATGATCTCATAGTTGGTTAATGAATCAATTTACTTTATTTTATTTGATTATATTTACTTTCCAACAATTATAATTCAATTCTTAGAAGGTAAAGGCATTTTGTAATGGTGAGTCAAAGTACTAAATGGGAAAGATCTAGCAAGGTCAACTCATGCTATAACTTCCCACACCTTCAGTCTATGCATAAGAAACAACATTTAGGCTATTATCACATAGGATCAGTAATGAAAAGTTGATTTAACAACATTTGAAGTCTTGAAGGTTGCATTTCCTATGCATAACAATTCACAGTCATACACTCCCTAGTTGATAATTTAAGTGCAAGTTAGGTATTCAACAACCTTTATTGCTACAATTCTTTGGCTCACTAATATCACAAACCTACATTTCCATAGGTTGTACTTGAAATTGTTCACCTTGCATTTTGGTATTCTTCTCCAACCAAATTGTTTTGGGAGATTGATAGTACAAGGATTGGAATCTTGCATACAAAGAGGTGCCACCACTTTTACTCCAATTGTGTTGGGTAGTAGATCAAAATCCTCATGGATCCCTCTTTCCCTTTTAGGAAAAATCACACTTTTGGCTTGCTATGACATGGATTGGTCCCCATGTTGACCAAGTGTTGAAGGTGGAAAGAGATTGGTTAACGATCGAATAGTCCCCTTGTCCTTTCTAACTGGAAAGATTGTAGATTTCCTTTAGGACAAATATACTAAGAAGCAACCTAAGGTTCCTTCTTATACTAATCCAAAATTTCTATCGGAATACAAATTTGGAGCCGAGGAAAAAGACTTACCACTCTAATATCCTAATGAAGATTGACCAAGAGTTGGGAAGACGTAGTTTGGAACCATACCCTCTAGAGAGTCCGTTGAATATTCTACAAGCTCATCATCTCCTTCTATGCTACAAGCTCATCATCTCCTTCTATGCTTCAGTCCTTGCTTACAAATTAACTATGTGTGAAGATCCTTATTATTATTTTCTTAATAATTATTTTACATTTGATTCATTATTGAGGAATTGTAAATTCAATGTCACATTGACATACATAATTCACTTTGGACTTTGCACCTCCTCCCAATTTTAACAATGCCTTTATTGACACATCATGGGATAATGATCCAATTACCATGGGATAAGCATCATTATCTTTTCAACGTGCCTTACCTTCAATAATATAAGACATAACTATGCCAAGTTTGATAACTATAACATTATAATGACCTCGATCCACTAATGTCCACCATATTTAAATATATAATGGTTAAAACATGTATTTTCTCCTAGGAAATCGCATGTTCAAATACGAAGGAAGGTAGAGTATGTACATCTTCATAGACTTTAGCAATCAAACCACTCCACAAAGAGGATCCCTTATCCCACAAACAAAAAAGCCTCATACTAATTAGTATTTACTAGATCATGACCTTAAAATAATAATATTATAATTAATAAAATGATATCTATACAATACTTAGTCTCCCTGTATTAAAACATAAAAATGACATCACAAATAAAATTTCATTTGATTGCCTTCATTTGTGCCAAGAATATTTAGTTTAGTTACTTTTATTTTTGAGATAAAATTTATTAAACTTAATGTATGGTAAACATCATTATTATTATTTTCTCCCCATTAACTTAAAAGGGGAAAGCTATATGTAATATTTTTTTGTTTTGTTGTCATTTTAAAATTTAATATACAATTAGAAAAAATAATTATTATTTTAAAATAAAATTTGAACCATTGGTGAAAGTGGGATGGTGACATTCCTTTTATTAATTACCAATTGTTTTCAAATAAAATTTGAACCACGTGGGATGGTGACATTCCTTTTATCAATTGCCAATGGAAATAGGTTGCATTTGAACAAACTAAATAGTCATTATAAGTTTTATTATTATTTTAAATGGGTTAATTATTTTACTTTATTAAATATAATTTTAAATTAAAAAAATAATAAATTTATAACAATGTAATTTAAAAAATTTAATTTTTTATTAAGATGACAAAACCTATTTGAAAAAGACAAAATCTTAACCAATTAAAAACAATTTTAAGTCTTCTAACAAGACAATTTATATCTCTCTCATTTATGTATATATATGTGTGTGTCTTTCACTTATTACAAACTAGCACAATCACTTAACTTGTGGCAAAGTGAACATAGAACATATTAACATATTTCGATCATAATCTTAAAAGCAAATTGACGTACAATTTGTTCATAGAATGCTTCATAAACAATGAAGTTCACACCACCTAAATTTACAAAATGAGAACATGACATTGCATGTAGCATTTTTTAATTGCGATTTTAATACATAGTGGATGCTTATAACTCCTCATTGATTAATGAAAATAAAAAATGATGAATATAATAAAAGAAAAGAAAAAAAAAGAGGGAAGAGAATTTTCCATCGGACAAGCTTCGCGTTCTCAAGTAACGGAATTCCAATGGAGATTTAGTGAACCCACAATGGATCTCATATTCCAGAGCCGATTAACGAAGCACACATTTGGTGTCAATCCATGAGGTACGCACATACTTCCACCTTTTCTTCTGTCTCCATTAAAGCTTAATGAAAAAATTTGCAAAAACAATAATAAGTCGTACAATTTGCAGAAACAATAATAAGCACAAAAATTTGCAAGTGCTTATTGAGTTGGGAATTAGGGAAATTTATAGCAGTGGCGTGCGAGCATGATGAAATGCACACCCTAATGGGAAATGATTTTAAATAATTGGGTGACGTAATCAATCTATTAAAACTGAAAGTAAAAACCTGAAGTGCTCCATCTGGCTTGACTACTGGAACTTTTGCCTGTAGGCTTTGGGAAGCTGAATCCTTCAACTAAAATTTCCACAACTCCTTTCAATGGTTGTTCTGTGAATTTAAGCGGCAGGTGGGTCACTTAATTGCAACTAACTCTGTTCATTAAGAGACAGATAGATCGCTTAACCGCTATCAATTCAGTTTGTGGAATTTAATTCATATCCTTAACAACATTTAATCTACATTTGTTAAGCTCCTTAATCAATAACAACTACCATGAATTTTGAGATTTTAGAAATTGAACTCTTTCCCCAATCCACATCATTACCAATATAGAAAAATTAATTATTATATTTCTATAAATAAAATATATTGAAATATACCCATAAATACAATATTTCCAAAACGAAAAGCAAACAGTAACCCATTTATTCTTATATTGGTTAGATTTTAAGTGTGGCTAGTAGGCTACCCACAGGAATGGGTTACGAACGGTTAACGAGACACCCACCATGTTTAGTTAAAGTTAATTAATGTAAGGATACATGCTTCATCTTATCCGAGTGGCTTACATTGCAGATCATGAATACTTCGCTGTTTTGCAGAGTGGATTGAGGACGACTTTGTGAAATCTGACAATTGCTAGCGTTTTCCAATGAACACAATCTGACTGTGCAGATACCCTACACACTATTTTGTCCCCTTCTCTTTATTATTAAATTACCAATACCTGAAACTGATCCATGTCTCTAGTGCCCAGGGCTTCGAGATTGGTATAGGAGTAAGCCCAATAGCCCCCTTATAAACTAACAGAAACCCATTTTGATTAAATGATATTGACATATAGGCCACCAATTTGAGTTGTATGCCCTAAAAATACCCATCTCTACAGCTTCCATGGCGCTCCGCAATGGGTTCAGGATCGAGTCCTTCGCCCTCTGATAAAATTAACATCATCCCATTTTGATAGAAGGATAGCGTTTTTGATATAAGGGACACCCGTCTGAAAACGAGCCATACCCATTACTAATTTCCCAGATATGATGTTTTTGGACCATTAGGTCTTCTCTGTGGTCCATTTTTTTTATTTTTTTGGTGTAATTTGTGTAGAAATATCAGGAGAACAGGCCAGTTTTGCTACCCATCTAGCTCTTGTGAAGAAAAGCCAACATGCGACCCATCTGTGCCCCATCATACAAGGACATGGGCCCTCTGTTAGGGTGGGAGAAATCCTGCGGATCATTTTTCTGAAACATTAACAACGGCATCTTTTAACACCCAGTACGCTATTTTGAATGCCCAATATCTGAGTCTCCCCATTACAAGAGTCATTATTAACCTTTGTGCCCTTTGATTTTACCCGACATTAAGATTCATTAAGAATCATATGCATATTTTGATTGGCGATACTTATCTGGGTTTCTCTGATCTGTGTGTGCCATAGAGGCTTCCTTAGGCCTATAAATTTGTTGTATGATCGATTTTTTTATCTGGAAAGCCTGAATCCTTGGTAGGAATTCCGTGTTCAGGACAAGCAGGGGATTGTAGAAAACCTCATTTTTCCCAGTGTCTGTAATCTGGTTTGGTCCTGGAGTGCATATTCAGTATCCTCAGGGCCCTTAGAATGGGGTCCTGTGTATCTACTGATGGGAGGAGTCTGAGTACTCTTCCTCGGTCTGCTTCAGGACCTAGGAATAGCGCGAGGAGGAGGAGGAAGAACAAAAGGAATACGTCTAATATGCCAAATTCGGCTGCTGAAGCAAAAGCAGATGAGCAGATCGGTAGGATTCCTGGCAGGATGCTTGCCAATGATGCCAGCAATGTTGCTTGCATGTTTACGCAGCAAGGCCGAAAGGGAATCAATCAGGATGCCATGCTGGTGTGGGAGGTATAATTTTCTCTGAGTCTCCCTTCTTTGTTTTTTGCAATTTATTTAAAAGATCAGAGTGAATGTGATAAGGGTTATTGATAATGGATTATTCAGCCTCTGTTCTGATCTTATGATTGAGAGATTTGAATTCATTTTGTGAAATTGAAATGTCTCACCCATTGAAACGAATCTGCTACCAGTTTTGCAATTCTATTCTAATCTTAACCCCCATATGAAATAAATGATGTTGAGTTAACAAACCTCGTATCGCAAATGCGAATGAATACAAGCAACATGACTGATTGACTGTTAGTTACTTTACCCAATAGGCATAAATTATGAATTAGTCTTGTCAATTGTAATTCTCTAATAAGTTTATGAACTGACTGGTCGAACAGCTGTTGGATTTGTGAAACCTACCCCTTTTCAAGGCTAGCAAAATGATATCACTGATTTTTTTGTTCTATCTATATTGCTGGGGTTATGTGAGTAACAACCTTGCAAATAAATTGCCCGATGGACATGGGACTGGATCTAGGATCTAACTCAAGATTGACACACCAATGGTTATTTGATGAAGAAAACACTGGATGTACGTGGCCTTGGAAATAAATTGCCTGATGGACATGGGTATGGATTTAGAATCTAACTCCAGATTGACACACCAGTGATGATTTGAAGAACAGAACACTGTATGCACATGTGTATTGCTTTCTGAATCTGTTGATCTTATAATAATAGATTGATTCCTATTTTAATTTTTAACAACATGAGTGCTGCTCAACAAAGTCAGTGCATAAGTGACATGAGTGATTGTATCGAAAAGTGGAAATCCATTTAAAATGGTACAAGATATGTTTGTTTTGAAAGACTTATATCCAATTTACACAAGAGGTGGTATTGCAAGTCTGATATCTAGTTAGCATGAAAGATTGTTTTGTCAACTGACCTACTCAGTGGAAAAGTGATTATCTTGCAGATGTTATGACTCATGAGGCATACCCTATTGGCAAACTGATTATTCACTAATCTAATGTATGAAGGACATAGTTATATTCTGAAGGCAAGCTGGCATCTTTTGATGTAACTTTTTACATCCATGAACATATTTTCTTAATGTCTTCATGCAGGATTTCGGTTCTAGAAAGGACACAGTTTTCTGTGGAGTATTTGATGGGCATGGCCCATTTGGTCATCTAGTTGCCAAGAAGGTGAGGGACTCACTACCATCAAAGCTGATCAGCCAATGGGAAGCAGAGATTAAGGATGATGACAGCATCAAAGAGGCTAATAGCACTGTGGGAAGCATGAATTCTGAGGAATCATCATCAGTTAACATGGACGATGAATGGAGGGAGTCAGAAGATATGGAAGAGAGGGAGAAGTGCCCAGAAATATTTTTGACATTGAAAGAGTCATTTCTAAAAGCTTTCAAAGTAATGGATAAGGAATTGAGGTTGCATCCTACAATAGATTGCTTTTGTAGTGGAACTACTGCAGTAACTTTGGTGAAGCAGGTAAACCTTAAGAATATATGTTCTAATTAATACAGTACATAGAAACAACAGATCTAACAATTCTGTTTTTATTTTTTAATAAATACAGTCTGGTCACCACTTCCTATCTCCAATTATTGACATTAATCAAAACAAAGAAGTATATTTGTGGGCTAAGTATTTTTTGTTGTCTCTCCCATTATCGACCAGGGACAAGACTTGGTAATCGGTAATGTTGGAGACTCAAGAGCAGTTCTGGGTACAAGAGTTCAAGACAATTCTTTGTCTGCAGTGCAGTTGACTGTGGATTTGAAACCCAATCTCCCAAGTAGGTGTTCTTGTTTTCTCCCAAGCATAGTCATGTGTTTAAAATTCTATGCTAGTCTAGTTATACCTATTTTGTGATGATAAATCTAAGATATGTATTTTCTCTTTCCATCGAGGTTAAAAGGACAGATTAAAGAAGACAGAAAACCTTGTTAAAAGTTAAAACAAACAAAGGGATTTTATTTTGAAGCTGGTCTGTGTTTTATCGTTTGAAACCACTCAAGAGTCAAAACTGTCATTAGACAAAGATGAAAGAGTAACACTCATGACAGTATTCTTCCCTGAATGTAAAAGCATGACAGTTGATTTCCCTTGGACATCGGACAATGCATTTTGATCATATTTCAAGAAAATGGAAATTTTGGAAAAGGATTGTATCTACTGTTTCTGATTCAATGTTATTTGTTTTTGTCATTTACTTGGCTTTCATTGTAGAAAGGTTTGTTTTCAAAAACTTCCACATTAGTTTGTATTCTGTAGTCTTTAAGAACTTGTCTGAACTTAATAAGAAAAATGTGCAAAATTTTTGAAACTTGTAAAAGAACATGATACTACCCTATGATAAAACTTCATGGCAGTGTACTGCATGAAATTCTTACTTGACCTGTTTTCTAGAGTAATTACACGAGTTTTATTCTTTACAGAATTTTTGGAATTTTAAGTTGTGATTCCTATGTTGTCAGTGCCTTTAGCTAACCTTGGAAGCATTTGGGAATCGGGATCCCTGTAAAAGAAGGCATAATTCTTTTCTAATGGAGTTTCATCCGCCTTGTTTATTGCTACCACGTAATACTTGACCTTCTTTGGAATAATCATTAATTCAGAACTAGTGAATAGGAAAAGTCTTATTCGGATTGATATGGATTGACTACCTGTACATTAAAGCCTGATTCTGGTCTTCAATGATGTTCAGGGGAAGCTGAGAGGATTCGACAATGCAAAGGCCGAGTTTTTGCATTGCATGATGAACCTGAGGTATCACGTGTTTGGTTGCCTCATAATGATTCCCCGGGGCTGGCTATGGCTAGAGCTTTTGGTGATTTCTGTCTGAAGGACTTTGGCCTGATTGCTGTGCCTGATGTCTCTTACCATCGTTTAACTGAAAGAGATGAGTTCATTGTACTGGCTACTGATGGGGTATGCTATGATTCTGATTGCAAGTTTAATATTAATGCTGACCTTGTCTGCACAATATAATTGTTCTTAGAAATCGGTCTTTGATCTGTATGAATCTTCCACAGGTCTGGGATGTGTTGTCTAATAAGGAGGTTGTCGACATTGTGGCATCAGTACCCACTCAAACAACTGCAGCCAGAGCTTTGGTGGAATATGCTGTTCGAGCATGGAGATTAAAATATCCAACTTCCAAAGTGGATGATTGTGCAGTGGTCTGTCTCTTCCTTAATAATTCTCTGCCCTCTGGGCCAAAATCAAAAACCACTCTGGCACAGGGCCCTAGTACTCGGGCAGTGCCAAAAGAGATCACTTCAGTGTCAGCTACAAATACACATAAAATATCAGAAAAGAAGACAGACGATTTCCTCACAGACACTGAGACAAATACCCCCACATTAGAGCGTGCAAACACAGTCAGGAATGCTAATGATCTGAGTGATGCATCTCAAAATTTAAACAGGCTCAAGGGCACCAACGAACTGAAGTGCCCAGAGAGATCGCAATCCCAGAGAAAACTTGCCGAGTGTATTTCCACTGGTGATGATGAGGAATGGTCTGCACTTGATGGCGTTACAAGGGTGAACTCTCTTCTTAATCTTCCCAGGTTTTTGACTGGAGACAGAAAGGTCGGAGTACTGAGGAAGTGGCTTTGAAGTTTGAGTCCTCTCAGATAAATATCAGGTTTGAGAGCTGCATTGTGCTCAAATTGTCAGTTTCTTAATCGTGTGTCCAACTCGCTTTTGTTGGACATGTATGGTATCTTATAAAAGAATTTTTTGTATCATCTCTAACTCTAGGAAAATCAGTGGAAAAATTAATCGCGCAACCTTATTATTACTTTAGGTTCTGTATTGTTTTGCATTATGAATAAGGAGTAATGGAGTGGGAAATGCCCAAATATGTTATTTCACTGCAAGGACAAGTGGGTTTCAGATAAAAGCTACTAAACTTTCTGGATGCCCTGGTCCTAGGAATTGTTATTGCACTGTATTGATCAGTAGATTCAAAACATATTATCCTACTAGCTTGACCAGGATGCAAATACCGAATTCAAACTCTTAAAAATAGTTTATAGTCAAGGACTTTTGGGTAGTTGCTCATTGGCAAGCCTTTTTAAGGTCGGAAAATTTGGCAGGCATTTGAGGCCATAATTTCGGAGCTTCTATTTTTCTTTTGTTTGGGGTTCTTGCTATAGTTATAGGTGGATTTGAATACTGCATCTTGTAGTGAGCTATTTGAAATTTAAAAGACTAGACGGTTCAGCAAGCTTCAAGTTAGCTTTTCAACTCATATTTTTATTTTCTCCATGTATGTATGCTTATAAAAAAACGTAGTTGATGGAAATAGTAGCTGCTTTGTTATTTCTACCATTTATATCTTTTGATTTCTGCTTGTGCTTTGATTCTCTACATTTTGGTGAAGAATGACTGCTCTTCTTAACATCATACACTTTACTAGGATATATGATATATGTCCGTTGTTTTAGTCACCTGGCCTGCGTCTGCAGCATAGGTTTATCGTCCATGTAAGCAGAAGGAATTAAGATGGATCACTACTAGTCTACTAGCAGGTAAAAAAGATTGGATGGCACCTGATGATCATTTAAATACAAGAGTCCTGACTGAAGCCAATGGATATGGCTTTCCCTTGCTAGAGATTCTGATTAAAGCAGTAAAACCCACATTTCAAATGTCCTTTTACCTTGGTATAGATTATACCTTGAAAATAATGCTACAAGCTGATACCTGGTGAATGTCCATTCAAACGCAACAAAACCCTAAGTTCTAGTGTATATATTTCCTGCAAATTACTGGGGTGAACTTCCTTTTTCCATTTTCATCTTAGCCTCTTAGCAGTATTTTGAATGAGTAGAATGAAAACTGTGAAACTGTTGTATTGAGAAACTTGTTTGCAGTAACTTATCTAGGTTTTCTTGTGCACAACATTTTAACATTTCAAATTTATTATCTGATTTTATTTAGTTCAATTGAAGCATTTTAAGACTCTGTGAATGAACTCGAGGTTTTCATGACTATTAACTCAAGAGTTGTCGTTGATAGTTTTGGGATTCATCGTGTCTGAGAAACATGGGTCAACATTTTGGATCTGCAATATGCGATGCAGTCCATTATCAGGCCAGCAAAAGTAGATAGAATCATTGGTCAAGAATGCACAAGAGATAGATGCATGAGTTGCCTTCCATCTCTTATCCATTCTTGATCTATGTTTCATTATCTGGATGATGACATCTATCTCTTAGGCATTCTTGATCTATCTATGTCAATGTTACATTTATCGTGTCATCGAGGGTCTGGAACATAACTTATTGGCTATGTCAAGGAAAATATTAGAAAATTAAAAAATACAAATATAATCTTTTTTTCAAAATTGTAAAGATTTGAAGCAACAACAACATTAAACAAACACATTGCGACATAAATATGAAAAAATAAAACGGATATATAAGATATCAACTGATCCATCACACATCGATAGTGAAATCTAATGTATGTCGCAAGTCCCAAGTCTTGATGAAATGGTACAAAATCACATCAAATAAAAAATAAATGTATCTCATGAGGCATGTAGATACTACAATGATAAATGTACTAAGGATCATCAGTTCTCTCTACCCCTTTTATGGGACAGGTCATCGTTCTTCCTCTAGAAATAGTAGGTGTAAGTATTGGGGCTCAACGCGAGCTGGAAGGTGCAGGTGTTGGAGCTGAGGTAGAAGCTGAAATGCAGGTGCTGGGGGTTGAGGTAGGATGTCTTCCTCTAGCTGCGTGCCTTTGTGGAGGTGGTGGTTGCAACACACTCTTAATCTCCTCCAAATGTATATACACTAGAAGTGGAACATTATATAAGATTCCCCCCTCCCTTTGCCCCTTTGACACATTGACATCCTACTCCAACCATTCAAGTGCCTCCTCCATGACCTGCTTTTTGTCCTTCACCCTCCATGGATCTGTGGTGTCAATTGCAAATGAAATGACCATTGTTTTAGGTGCTTTGTCAATCTACTTCATCCATAACTAAAGATTGCAGTAGACAAAGACTATGGCATTAAGGTGGTGGACACCTAACCTATATGAGGGCTAGATTGTGATTAGAGGATGATAAGGATAAATTAAAAGAATGAAATTTAAAATAAAATAAAATTTAATTTGAACATTTCTAACCCGTTGTGTTTTATCGAGAGTAATTTTTAAATGACATTAAGTTGCACTTGCACTTTGAAGAGCAACATGTTTGACTAAGCATTTGGATATAAGTTTTTGTAAATCTAGGACTCTTTTGCCATAGTTTGTCCGTTAAGCATTTACAATGAATAAATGGGAATGAAAGACAACGAAATGCATTTCCATCAAGTAACATATAGTTAGATGAAAAACATTGAAATTTGGAAGTTTGAAACAAATTGTACTTGAAGCTTATCTAGCATCCTAATGGTCTTGTCTTAGACAACCATGCCATAACCAAATGTCTCAATAGTTAGCATATATATCTCCATTTGTTTAGAAATTTTTGAGCATTCAATGACAATTAACATCATCCATGGACCACACAAGAGGAATCCATCTATAACCTCAACATCAAATCTAAAACCAGAGGAGTAAGAGAGCATGGGATTGAGGTAGAGCTTTGCTACATGAATGGGATGATGGAGAGTATTTTTGCATTGCTTAACAATCAAACTTCATATGTCGACTCATTTGGTGAATGCCTTCTCCCCTTTGTCCTCATAGAACCAATGAATAACTCCCTTGGATTTATCCATGTCCTTATACAAGTAGCTCATTGTAGGATTGTCACCATTGACCAAGTGAAGAACCTTTACGAAAGGTTTGCTAATGGTTTGATTGTGTCTCACAAAGTGAGCTATGGCTTGCCCCTTTGGGTTGTGTTGTCTTCTCTAACATAAATCAATACAATGGATGGTTCAAGGAATAATACAAGGTCTGATACCTCTCCATAAGAAACCTACCAGTGGCAATATAATTTGTAGCATTATCCGTAATGACTTGGACAACCTGCTTTAGATTTATGTCTTACATGAATACATCCGACAACTAAGATAATAATTGTGCATCTTTAACCTATGTAGATGCATTAACAGATTTGATACATTGTTAACCTATAACAATTAACCAAGAAATTGAGAATGGACCTTCCCTTCCCATATTGTCCAACTGTCTAACATAATGTTGCATCCAGTGATCTTCCATTATTCCTTGAACTCGACCAATATCTAAGAAATCGGTATTTTCCCCTTGAAGGAGAGGTCTCCTCAACTTATTATAGGGAGGGCCCTTGTACCCTAAGTTAACAATAGAAACAACTTCAAACATTGAACAATTGAACAAATTGTTCTTGCAATGTTGAAATAATGTCACCCTACATAAAACATCTGCCCACAAATTTGGGCCTCTCGCTTCTCCTTTGTTTTAACTATCAACCTAAGCGCAGGTTGTCCCTTAGGCACTAATCTCGACATCAAAAAGTGAGGATGCAAGGGCATTGTGGAAGGTGTCAACAAGTATTACGTCCCCCCACCCCTAAGAAGTTTTTGGTTCCCATGATCCTTGCATCTACTCTAGATTCAAGTTTGAGCCTCAATTCTTCCTTCTCATCTCTCTTCATAGCAATATCAAGAATTGATAGATTTTGCAATATGGTCAATTTTTTGGGTAGATGAACATCAAATATGCACTTCATGCCTTGTGATTTTGGCAAGGTGGTATTTCAAGTTGTTGATTCCAACATATATTTCCTTTCCACTCTGTTGATTATGAACATCACACTCTCATAGTGGATCTAATGGCTTTGGCATTTCATTGGGCATTGATTAAACCTATGGCACAAACAAATGGAATTTAAAGCAAAAGAATGCTTCCACAATTAAAAAAATTGAGCTAGATCAGTGTTAAATCTCCTATTAAAAAATGGCAAGAGGAGGTATATCTTAATGGAGATTGGAAACCCTGTGCTAAATATTGAAAAACGAAGAAAATGCAAGCATAAATTTTGTACATACTTAGGAATATGGGTAGGGTGGGTTAGAGTTGATCGTCACTACATAATAGATTGACTAATGGCAATGAAAACACCATATTTTATGTTGTTTGCTTGAAGGAAAATGGTGTCTTTCAAGCCCAATCTCCTTTCTCTCTTTTGCAAATGAGGGTAAAAGGCCAAAATGTTCAGTTACAAAGTGTTTTTGGCACCGAGAGAGACCATTTCCATTGATCTACGATATATACAAAAAATATCGCAATATTTTGAATGTGTTGTGACGTTATCATTTAAGGAGTATATTGCAATTATAGTCACTAGATAAATCTCATGATAATTCTTATATTGGTGGTATATTGCCAATAAATATTTTGTTGTCCTAATGATGGATTGTGTATCATGGATTTGAAACATTGACCCTTGATCTCTCAAACACAATGAATCTTAAAACTATCGACAACACCTTAATACAATGTGAAAGCCTAAATCAACAAAATTTTAGTTGTTACTACACTAAAGGGAGCAAGCAAGCAATGAACAAGCTCCTAGCAAATGGAAGAGATTCAAACCATCCAATATGCACAGAAGAGTTTGGATGACTTATTTTGAAGTTGTGGGAGGGAGGATGTTAGGATTGCAAGAATTTGTTGGTAGGAATAGTTGATGAAGTGTAGTTCACAACTTAACTATCCTACATTGATCCATATTGATACGTTTTAGATTAATGTTAAAATGTATATCTATATTTATATATTATAAGCTAGCTTTTCATTAATGTTTTTAAACTTTTATAACATCTACAATCAAAATATTTCTTTGCCATGTCACTTCAATTATTCAAATATGATATAAAGGTGACAAAAAACTTGCGAAATAAAATATGATGAAAAAATTAAGGAAAAATAAAATAACAAACATGCATAATGTATTATTGCAAAATTAAAAATGTATAAAATAATATGTTTCATCCAATATTGTCAGGCTTTTAGGTTTGTCTTCAACCATGGCTAAGTGTCGTTATCATATTTAAATTTTGGGTGGAATCAGATTTTTTTTAGTAAAGTTGAAAAATAAAGTTCACTACTTTAAATATGAAACATATAAAGATTAAAATTGTGAGGTTTATAACTTATTATTTATTGTATTTTTATATAAATAATATGATAATGTTGTTGATTGGGTTTAGTTTAAGTGGTTGAAAGAAATGAGAGTTATGATCAATTTTTACAAACTATATGTTAAGCTCTTTATGAGTAGATCATTGTATTGGCATTGATTTAAGAATTTAGTTTACTTTAGATACCATCCTCTAAATAAGAAAAAATACTATATAGATTTTCTAGAAATTTGTATTAAAAACAATATAATATGCTAATGTTAATTACAAGAGTTAGTTTGACTGGACTTGAAATTGAATTTAAAACTTTTCAAAATTGAAAAAGTTATAAATTCAACTTTTCCAATTCTTTTGAGATTGATTATTTGACAATGATATATTAGTAACTATATTCATTTTATTTAAATAATCATTATAAAAAAAATTAAACAAAGTTTTAACCATTATATATCTCCAATCAATTTTTATTTGATCCTTTCTATTTACATGCTAAAATAAAATTATCAATATAAAATGTGAAGAGAAACAATTTTCAATTAAATTTTAATTATTGTTGTAATTCTATTTTTTTAAATAAAAAAATTTAAGAAAAGATTGTCTCTTGTTACAAAAAAAACTTTTGATATTATGTATGGAAATGTAAACACAAGTGGTACTTAATTTAAATCTAATTGGTATTTTTTATTCAAATTTACTTAATTCAAATCTAATTGGTATTCTTACTTTATTTTTTTATTCAAATGGTACTTTATTTATGGTATTTTTTTTCAAAGAAATGAAATAGGATTTTTTTAATGAAAATTTCTATTAAAGTTTTTTGGAAATCCTTATTTAAGAGGTCATGTATAGGATATATTTTATATTAACGAAATTTAAGATTTTTTAATACATTGTTGTTATGTGTAAATACATTCATGAACAATTGTGTATTCCAATACATTTACAAGCATAAGCATAAATGTGAGTTGTTTTTTAGAATTTTAACTTTGATGGATTACCATCTCATTTTCAAATTTTCACTCAAATAATGTTGGCTAAACTTAAAATACATTTAAAATATGGTGTAAATTTTTTATTATTTTAGTTTTAAAAAAACATCTTTAACATTGTTAATGTAATTTATAATAATTTGTAACAAAAAAACAATAAAAAATAAAAACTTAGAAATTATCGAGAAGAACAAAGACAAGGTAAAAGTGACATACCCGGAATTCTGAAAACATTTCACCCAAAAATGATTTTAATAGTATAACGATTGTATTTAACAAATTATTTGTTTTTCTTAACAAATTTTTATAAATTATATTTGATCGACCAAATGCAATGTCAACTAGTTTACGAGGAAATCAATTCACTAATATTGGGTAGCCTCTACAAAATTTTCCTTGAAAAAAGAAGTTTTTAGATGCTATTAATGATTGATCAGTTTGTATTTCTAAATCCAACATTTTTTTGGTTTTTATTATGCATAAATTGTATAATAAATTTTTGAAATTCCATTTTGTAATTAATTTTAAAAATATATAAATTGATTAGTGTATTCTTCATTTTATTTTTCAACAAGGCATTTTTATTAGTGTATTCTTATCATTTTTTATTTTTCCAATATGTTTTATTACTTTTCTTGATATTAAGCTTAATCTTATAATTTATAATTTGAATATGTTAATTTAAGTAAAAAAAAATTAGCCACTTCCTATTGAAATTGAACATTAAATCTCCTTTTAAAAAAATGTAAATTTCAATGATTGTTCTATCTTCTTTTACATTGAATTACCTTCTCATCCCAACAAATTTCCACTTCCCACCGTCACCCTTGGGTCTAAAAGGTCTTTTAATATTTATTGACTTTCTTAAATATAAAAATGTTTTGGAAAGAATAATAGGTTTGAAGAACCTTGAAATGTTTGGCCTTCACTTTCAAAACATCTTTATGCAATATTCCATATCTAAGAGTGCTATGAATGGTAGGGAAGCATGCAAAATGGTGATCCATTCTAAACTTTGGAGCATTGAGAGGGATTTTCTTGTTATTGTAACTATTGAACAAGACTTATTGCAAATCTTAAATAAAATCAAGAATTTAAGATTTCATGGTATATCCCTTGAATGGGATAATAAGGATGAGTGTCACATAGGATAGGTGAACATGAGGGAAAACGATAATGTGTTATTTTATGGGACTATACAACATGGAATTCTTCATGGTGGTCATGTGCCTAAGCCAAGGGAGCTTAAAACTTATGCTAACAATAATGATTAAAGCCACATGGAAGGATTTAATTTGGAAGATATCATATCTTGGTTCTTTTCCTGAGCTATATGGTTGGGATATTTTATATGAAATTTGGAATGGAGGAAAGTGATGTCATCACCTACTATTTGAGAAGCCACTATCACTTTATTATGAGGTACACATGGATGTTTATTCCTTGAACTTCTCCTCTACTTAATATTTGCATGAACCTAGTGACCTTTATGACCAAAGGGAGGGAATGGAGGATGCCCCAGCAATGAGAGTGAGTGAGGGAAGACCTCCAAAGTCTTAGAGTAGAAAGGTAAAAGGGAAAACACCTCCACACATCCAACCTTAAAACTTAGAACCATTCACAAGATAAATAGAGATAAATTATGTGAAATACCATAAATTATAATGAATGTTTACCTAATCAAAGGAAATAGATAAGAAAGATGAGGCAAAATAACTCTTGTAAAATGAAAATCAATTCATGAAACACTCTTCACTCACATCTTATGTTTGGGTGACCTTTCACTTGAGTCGATATCTAATACAAAAATTCTTGACAAAGCAATCCATATCTTTCAAACTCCTTAAATATGATTTCAATAGCCAAAACCCTAACTACTTAGAGGACACAAACCCTAACAACTTAGTGGGCCTTAATTAACACATAGCCTTTTTACATTAATTATCCATTACTAACTGTTGGAGTAGGGTCCCGCAGCTACAAAAGAAGCTGCTATTTTGACGGATAGACAGTTTTGGCGGAGATATAAGAGGCAGAGCTACGACACTGTAGCAGGTTTCTAGCTACAGATCAGAGCTGGAAACCATGACGTAGAAGACAGAGAAGTCAAAGAAGACGACGGTACCTGAGCGGCCGAGAAGAGAGAGCTTACCCACTGCATTGAAGGCAGCAACGGAAGATAGGAGGGTTCAGCAACCC
>LPNX010039438.1:193868-215896 GCA_001517045.1 Pseudotsuga menziesii | reverse complement strand
TGTATAACTACCCAAACTAACTCAAAAGGCGTGTTTTTATATTTTAATGAGGCATACGCGGATTGCATAACTGGACAGTCGCGTACACGAAAAATACACGCAGGCTTCTCTACAGAAAGGTCGTGTGTCATACGCGGGTTGCTAATAAAGAAAGTAGCGTATATAAGGCATACGCGGGTATCATATAGAGCAACTCGCGTATCATACGCGGGTTTGCCTTAAGGCAAGTCGCATATAGACAAAAAACGCATTTTAAGGATATTTATGGGCATTTTCAGACTTTGGTGTCTTCTGGAAAGTTTTAGCTAACTGAAATACCTTTCCAATGGTGCAGAAATGAGGTCAAACGGAGTTATAGAACTCAATATATGGGTCCTCCAAGATAGGTGTTTTTTCAATGACTTTCATGAAGTGCCGACATGTGACGAAATCGTGGGAAAGTGGTTACAGGAAGAGATGTGTCATTTTGGGCTATAACACCAGTCAAGTCACCCTCTGACAGGCAGTTAATGAGGAAATGACTAGTATACCTTATCGTAGATTTGGCAGCAGCATAATTAAGTTTCTAGATTTGGAAAATCTTCAACGAGACCGGCGCCTGTACACACGCTTCGAGGGAAACGTGATCGGATTTCAGCATTTATTGAGGATCAGGTGACGGGTGTGGTCTCATCCATGTAATTATTACGACTGATGGGTCCATTCTAGATGACCGTTGCATCCGGGATCGTTTCCTTCGGCATAAAATCATAAATTGTTCATTCAAGAGGGTCACACTTGCAGAAACCCGAGAGCTATAGAGTAAGCTGTTAAGAGTTTCCTGTGCAGAGTTCACCCAGTTGCAGAGTGTTGTGATTCCCAGAGTTTGAAGCCATTGCACACCTAGGATATTCCACCAAGGAGGTTCTTCCCGAGGAGGAACCTTTAGAAAACATGCTGAGACATTTCGACCCTGGTGGCCGTATGTCCATTATGATGACGCCGCCCAGGGTTGTGAAATTAGGAATATCATAGATAAGACAATTTCCAAGGATGAGGAATCAAGCGCAAGATGTAGAAGATGTCATCAAAATCTCTGCTAACGAGAAGAATAAAGACGAGCTGATCACTAAAGATAAGAAAGCAGAGCAGAAGAATGATGAGAAGAAATCTCCCGCGAGGAAGAAAGTAAAAATAAAGAAAAGACGGCAACGGGAGAAGGCCGCCGACCTATCTGATCAGCTAAGAGAAGAACAAGAGATTGCTGAGGCAAAGAAGCGAAAATTTGGTGATCAGAGGCAGCGTGAATACCTGGAGCAACTTGCTAAGAAGGAAAGTGAAAGAGGACAACAAACCCAGCAAGTGGTAGAATTCCAGCATGCAGACAAAGGCTTGTTCTTGGAATGGAATTCATGGTTTGTATCTCTTTCACATAGAGGGCTCCAGGCCGAGCGGCATGTAAGGAAAAGCCTGGAAGATACAGATTTATATCTTCCTTATAGCACAAGCTCTAACCCAGATAGAGAGGATTTCTTGTGATACTAGGGATTTGAATCCTTATGGTGGGCACAGCGACAGCAGGTCTTGCAGTGGCAAGACTGCGAGCATAACAATAAGGAAAGGTAAGAGAGGAAACTGACGCAATAGAAGATGCCAATATTAGTCAAGCTTTGCTTGAATAGACACGAGAGCATGTAGAAGTGATGCAGAAGGAAGTCGCAGGACTTCACGACAATTTGCAACGGACTTCGCAGGAAGCCAAGGAGAAGCTACAGTAGGAGAAGCCCGCTGGTAGTGGCTCGGGAGCGAGCCACAAGTAAGTGTTAGGGGACTGTTGGAGTAGGGTCCTACAGCTACAGAAGAAGCTGCTATTTTGATGGATAGACAGTTTTTGCGGAGATATAAGAGGCAGAGCTACGACACTATAGCAGGTTTCTAGCTACAGATCACAGCTGGAAACCATGACGTAGAAGACAGAGAAGTCAAAGAAGACGACGGGACCTGAGTGGCCGAGAAGAGAGAGCTCACCCACTGCATTGAAGGTAGTGGTGGAAGATAGGAGGGTTCAGCTACCCTCATAAAGGAAAAGGAGCAACGAGGCTGAGGTATTGAAGATGAAGGACAGAAAAGGGAAGCAGCGCCAGTAGCCATGGTCAGCGCTGGGAAGCATGGAAGACTGCAGGAAGCTGTGGTGAAGAGAAGCGGTGCATAGTAACCATGATTAGTGCCGGGAAGCATGGAAGACTACAGGAAGCTGTGGTGAAGAGAAGCAGTGCATAGTACCCATGATCAGTGCCGGAAAGCATGGAAGACTGCAGGAAGCTGTGGTGAAGAGAAGCGATGCATAGTACCCATGATCAGTGCCAGGAAGCATGGAAGACTGTAGAGAGCTGTGGTGTGATGGATGGCGGCTACCTCAAAGTACAGATATGTTGACTGTCACTAGTTAGGGTTTGGGTTACTGTTGGGATAGGCCCACAGTGTTGTAATGGCGAGACCTTCGGGCTGCCTATAAAGGGATGTATTTTGTAGTGTAAAAGGTTAGCTAGTCAGATGTAAAATGTATTGTAAAGGGTTGGCGTGTTGGGATTTTGAGCAGTTTAAGCCATCCAGCTAGCTAGTTAGCCATTGAGTCTGTTAGCTCGTAGCTACCTTATATTGTAATAGAGTTGAGCTCTGGTTATGTTATTAGCTGTAGTATCTTACTGTAACCAGTAGCTAGCTCATAGAGCATGCATGTAACGATCCGCAGGGATCGATAGAGAGGGAAGAGTATATTGTAAGAGAGACAATATAGAGATAGACAAGAAATCTAAGAGAGAAGATATTAAGCTGCATATGCGGTGCAGCAGAACTGTGTTTACCTTCCCCTGAGCTATAATAGAAACACAGTTCTGTGGACGTAACTTCCATCCTGGAGGTGAACCACGTTAAAATCGAGTGTTATGCGATTGATTCATGTGATGTGTTTACTTGTTGCATCTGTTAGTTATTATATGAGCCTTGTTTACAGTTGAATGTATGAGTGCGTTGTTCAGATGTTCATAATAATATAGAAGGATAGTTATAAGTTGAAGTCTTTGGCATGTTGTATGCGGGTTCATTTATGCTTTGCTTGAACAGTCACTAGTCGTAGTGTTAAACAGTCTGGTATGTTGAGTCTTGCAAGTCGACATGAAAAACGCTAAGTGCACTGAGCCGCGAGAGTAGGATATCCCAGAGAGGCAATACCGCACCGGTAGAGGAGCTGCGGTGCGTGATACCATAGGTTAAGGACTTAGCGTTGGAGAGGAATTTACGTGGCGCCTGGTGTGCGGCGAGGCGATAAGGCTGGGGTCATCGCGATTCAGTGGAAGTTGCGTGATGCGGAAAGGGACTGCGCAACAGGAAAAGAGATCTCGCGGTCAGAAGAGCTGTGAGACGAGGAGACCGCGCGACGCGAGCAGAAGGGTCGCGCGACGCATAGAGAAGGAGGCCTCACGGCTAGCCGAGCTGGGAGTCACAAGTAGGCTGCCACATAACCTGGTCCAACACACTTGAGTCCTTGGCCAACCCATTAGAATCACTTTGGGTGAGACTTCAGGCCGCTTCGCGGTCTGTCGCCGAAAGGGCCAGTGAGCTAGGGGTGTTGTTGGTTAAACACAGTAAACCCTGGTCTGCCCATTATAGCCAACACTAACTACTTGGCCTTAGTAAAAAGAAATGGTTGCATACACTATTTGACTGAATCCTATGTAATCTAAGTAAGGTGGGTTAGGGTAGGATTCTAATATACCCCTGCCTTTAATAAGATCCTTGTCGTCAATGTTGGAGGTGAGGACATTGATGCATAATCACTTCGGGTTCCTATGTGGCATCTTCTAGTTGCATATATTTCCATTGGATCAAGACCTCTTTGATTTTACATCTATGAACTTGACGCTCCTTAGTATTTAATACGGCTTTCAGTTGGAGCCAAATGGAGCCTTCCTCATCAAATTTTGGTAACTTGGTTTGCACTTTACAATTGAAGACCACCACTTTTTCAAGGATAGATTCATGAAATACTGGGTAAATCTTGGATTGATATGGAAAATCTAGCTTGGCCACTTGTCCAATGTGTTGTATGATCTTGTAAGGTCCATAGAACTTTTGGGCCAATTGACGTGGGAAGTGATTTTGAGTGATGTATGTTTCTAAGGTTGACAAAGAAACACATAATCCCTTTCTACAAATGAACACTCGAAGCAATGTTGATCTACCTGTTGTTTCATTATATTCTAAGCCATGGGCCAAATTATCCTTAAGTGTACTAATAATTAATTCTCTAGTGTGAAGTGTGTTATTTACTCTGTAGACCTTGGAGGTTCCTAGTAAATGGGAAACTAGAGACAAGGGTTTTGGCCATACACTGCTTGATATGGGGCCATTTTTGTAGCTCCATGATAAGCAATATTATACCACCATTCGATAAGAGGAAGCCATTGTGCCCACTGGTTTGGAATGTTTAATGTGAAGCATCTCAAATAGGTTTCCAAGAACTTGTTGATTGCTTCTATTTGAGCATCCATTTGAGGATGATAGATTGTGTTGAGTTTCGACTAGGTACCCTGAAGTTTAAATATATCCTACCAATCATAAACAATGGAAGGGGAATTACCATGTAACTTAAAAACCTGATCCATGAAAACTTGGGCCACGCTAGCTGTTGTAAAAGCGTTTGCTAATGCACAAAAGTGAGATGATTTGGAAAGGTGGTCTACTAAGTCCATGATGACTAATTTATTACCATCTCTAAGATACTACTACAAAAGGATCCATCTTACGACATCTGACCGACAACAATTTTGACATACTCACATTGTAAAATAACGAATTAGGAATGTCGGATAATTTGCGTCAAGCCTCCGACGCTTCATACATCATCATTGTTATGGCAGTGTGTGTTAAATTTTCATATGCTTAGCTAAGACATCAGCATTTCATTTCATTTTCATGAAAAAAGCATATAAACATGATCACTGAAAGATAGACAAGCACAACCATAAAAAAGGAACACAAATATTTATCCTGAGAAAACCCTAAAGGGAAAAACCCAGCAAAAGATTCCTCAATATAGATGCCCCAAAAAGATAAAAGATAAAACCAGTAAGGAGATCAAAGCCTGATCCTCCTCCTTCTCCAGCTACTTCTCTTCTCCACTAATGCGCTACACAAGTGAGAGAGTGTGTGTGTCTCAAATGAGGAGCACTACACCTCTATTTATATTCATCCATTCACTTAAGTTAACTCATTTGACATGTAGGATCGAGTTATACATGTAGGCTCAAGTAACCACACTGGGGTGCTAATGACCCACCTTTACAATTAGAGGGGACTACCTCATGACTCTTATTAGTTCTTCCGATTAGGAGCATCGGGGTACAATGTAATACAAGTGGTTCTCCCGGTAGGACCATCGGGGACCACAGAAAAGATACATATAGAATATTCTTCGAAGTTACAATATTTCAACACTCCCCCTTAACGAGAAGGGTATTCTATAGCAACATCAACAACAACAAGAGTAGAGATAAGGGACATCATCAACATCAGCAGGGTAACACATCTATAAATCATTGGAAGCTTTTCAACATCATGTAGTCTTCATCTTCAATCTTCAGTCTTCATCATCAGCAACATCTTTAGTCTTTGATCAGCAACATATTCAGCATTTTGATCTTTCAATTAGCAACGAAATCTTCAGCACTTGGACCTTTCGATCATTAACATCTTCAGCACTTTGACTATTCGATCAGCAATAACATCTTCAGCATTTTGACCTTTCGATCAGCAACATCTTCAACACTTTGACTATTTGATCAGCAACATCTTCAGCACTTTGACTTTTCGATCAGCAGCAACATCATCATATTATGATCTGTCAATCATAATCATCATCACATTCTGATCTTTCGATTAGAAACACCATCATCATACTCTGATATTTCGATCAGAAACATCATCATAATACACTGATCTTTCGATCAGAAACATTATCAACATACTTTGATCTTTCGATCAGAAACATCATCATCATACTCTGATCTTTCAATTAGAAACATCATAATCATAGTGTGTCATCATCATACTCTGATCTTTAGATTAGTATGTCATCATCATCATACTCTGATCTTTCGATCAGTACGTCATCATACTCTGATCTTTTGATCAGTACGTCATCATACTCTGATCTTTCGATCAGTACATCATCATCATCATACTCTGATCTTTCGATCAGTACGACATCATCATCAGCAGCAACAACCTGCAATCCACAACTCAAAGACAAAAAAAAGTCATTGGATCACTTTTGGACTTAAAGTCCAGGGATGATACAATCCAACCACATTCTCGACAACCAAAGTTACCAGATTGATTACGGGAGAATCAGTCCCTATCACTTTAGGACTAAGTCCAAGGATGATGCAATCCTACCACATTCTCGAGGACCGAAGCCACCGGATTGATTACAGGAGAATCAGTCCCTATCACTTTAGGACTAAGTCCAAGGATGATGCAATCCTACCACATCCCCGAGGACCGAAGCCACCGGATTGATTACAGGAGAATCAGTCCCTATCACTTTAGGACTAAGTCCAAGGATGATGCAATCCTACCACATCCCCGAGGACCGAAGCCACCGGATTGATTACGGGAGAATCAGTCCCTATCACTTTAGGACGATGTCCAAGGATGATGCAATCCTACCACATTCTCGAGGACTAAGGTCACTGGATCTATTATGGACAGATGTCCCGGGATGATACAATCCCTCTTCATTCTCGAAGACCGAGGTCTCCGGATCACTTTAGGGCAAGTGCCCAGGGATGATACAATCTCGCCACGTTCTCGAGGACCAAGGCCACCGGATCTATTATGGACAGATGTCCCGGGAGGATACAATCCCTCTTCATTCTCGAAGACCGAGGACTCCGGATCACTTTAGGGCAAGTGCCCAGGGATGATACAATCCCACTGCAACATCACTACTCCCCCTTTCGGGGAAGATCTTTTCAAACCACACCAAGCTTGTCTCGAAAGTGTTCGAACTTCACTTGAGACAGAGGCTTTGTCAACACATCAGCAACTTGTTCATCAGTACTCACATACTGGAGCTTTATGGCTCCCTTCTGCATCATATCTCGAATGTAGAAATATCTTATTTCTATGTGCTTTGATTTGTCATGAAACACATGGTTCTCTGTCATCTTTATACAACTTTGGTTATCACATAGAATCATGGTAGTGTCCAACTCTAGATTGAATAATCCTAACATTAGCTTCCGAAGCCATATGGCTTCACAACTAGCAGAGCAAGCTGCTATATATTTTTCTTCGGCTGTGCTTAGTGCAACACTGGATTGCTTTCTGCTAAACCATGAGATCATAGCAGATCCCAGACTATAACATCCACCTGATGTGCTTTTTCTATCTGAGATACTTTCGGCCCAATCTGCATTTGTATAGCCATACAATATATACTCATGGCTATTATCATAATATAGACCAAAGTCTATAGTTCCTTTCAAATATCTCATCACATGTTTTGCAGCTACCAAGTGAACCCGTCTAGGTTGAACTAGATATTGACTTAAGGTGTTCACAGCAAAATAAATGTCTAGTCTGGTATTTGACAAATACATCAATGACCCAATGATCTGTCTGTAATGAGTCACATCCACTAACTCTAATGAGTCATCAGTTAACAACTTCAGGTTGGAATCCATGGGTGTGGACAAGGCTTTGCATTCCAACATGTTGAATCTTTTCAATATCTATACTGCATACTTTCCCTGATTGAGAAAGATTCCTTCTGAACTTTTCCATACTTCCAGACCTAGGAAATAATGCATTAACCCAAGGTCTTTCATCTCAAATTCTTCTGCTGAGTCTCTGCTTGCTTTTCATAATCTGTTTCTCATTTCCTATCAAGAATAAATCATCCACATATAGTAGTAGGATGACAGGTTCATCTTCTACAACCTTGAGGTAAAGGTTAGGATCAACTTTACTCTTGGTAAAGCCCATGCTTGACAGGAAACTATCTATCATCTCATACCAAGCTCCAGGAGCTTGTTTAAGACCATACAAGGCCTTCTTCAACTTGCATACATGAGTATGTCTGTCTTCAACTTGAAATCCTTGAGGCTATTCTATGTAAACTACTTCTTTGATAACACCATTCAGAAAAGTTGTTTTCACATCCATCTGGTGTAAGTCCCACTTCATTATGGATGTAAGTGCCATGATAGTTCTAATCGAAGTATATCGTGCTACAGGAGAAAATGTCTCTTCATAATCAATTCCCTCTTTCTGAGAGAAACCTCTGGCCACAAATCTTTCTTTATACTTCTCAATACTTTCGTCAGCTGCATGCTTTATTTTGAATATCCATTTGGAGGATACTATACTCTTTCCTTCTGGTTTGGGAACTATATCCCATACATCATTCTTCATTATTGACTAGTATTCTTCAGTCATTGCTTCTACCCATTCTTTCTTCTGTACCGCTTCTTCATAGTTTGTAGGTTCTTGTTCTACCAGATCACACATCAAGGCTAAATAGTTGGAAAAACTATTAGGTTTCTTTCTTTCCCTTGTAGAGCCTTCAGGATCTCCATATCTTTCCGCCTCTCATAAAATTTATCTTGTCCAAGCAAGCTTTATTTTTCTTGATATATCCATCATGGGAGGTTCTTGTGGTTCTGCCATGTCATGTTCTTCAGGAGCTTCATCTTCAGGGAGACATGTAGTTTCTTTATTTCTGGGTGGTGTCTCTTCTTCATACACTTCTTCAAGTTGGCACTTCCTGGATCTTTTGAGAGCTACCTCTTCATCAAATGTCACATCTCGACTGATTTCCATGTGGTGGAATCTAGGAATGTAGATTCTGAATGCTTTGGATACTTCACAATATCCAACAAATATCCCCTTCTTTCCGGAAGGGTCTAATTTGGTTCTTTTCTCTTTTGGTATATGAATATATACTGGACAACCAAATATCTTGAGGTGACTTACCTCAAGCTTCTTTCTCGTGAATATCTCTTATGGAGTTTTCAACCCAAGAGCACTGTGAGATATTCTATTTTGTACATACATAGTAGTTCTTGCCGCTTCTGCCCATTGATGCATTGAAAGATCTTGATCATATATCATTGTCTTCACTACCTCCATGATGGTTCTGTTCTTTCTTTCCGCTACCCCATTCTGTTGGGGATTGTAGGGAGTAGTTAGTTCCCTCTTTATTCCTGCATCTTTGCAAAAGGCATCAAACTCTTTTGAGGTGTACTCTCCTCCATTGTCTGATCAAAGAATCTTAATTTTCTTGTCAGAAAGATTCTCTATCAAGGCTTTAAACTCCTTGAATTTCTCAAACACTTCACTCTTTGCCTTCAAGAAGTATATCCAAGTCTTTCTTGAAAAATCATCAATAAATGTGATATAATATTCAAATTCACTTAAGGATGTGGAAGACATTGGACCACATACATCTGAATGAATCAATTCCAATGTACCTTTTGTTTTTGTTTCACTCTTCGGGAATGGATTCTTGATGTTCTTTCCCTTCGCACATCCTTTGCAAATTCCTTCATGCTTGATCTTCATGTCTGGTAATCCCGACACTACTTTGTTCACATGAGGTAGAGCCTTGTAATTGATGTGGGCAAGCCTTCTATGCCATAGTTCACTAAGGTCAGTGGACTCATGCACAAAGGCTGTTTCTGAGTGCCCCTTGAGTTTATACAAGCCCCCTTCTTCTTCACCAATGATGATTGCATCTTCAATATTCTTTCCTTTGGGCCACATAAGCAACTCTAAATCCTTTCTTATCTAAAGCTGAGATAGAAAGTAAATTTTTCTTTAAAGCAGGTACATATAATACATCTTTCATTTTTAAGGGATTACCTGATTCAAGTTTGGAGCTTGCTTCACCAACTCCTTTGATCGGATATTGATAGTCATCTCCTAGGGATACTTTCTGAGGAGAGCTCTTTTCTTAAAGTTTGGACAGAGTTTTATTTTTTCCCGTAATGTACTTTGAAGCACCACTATAAATAATCCAAGTGTTCTCTCCAGGATTCACAGACCTAGAGAGAGCAGAAAACAGTACATATTCTTCCGCATCTTCTTCTCTTGCTTGCTTTCTCGAAGGTCCTTCATCTTCTTCTTCTTCATCCTCATCTTCAGCTAGATGAGCATGATATCTTTTGTTGTTGTTGATCCTCTGCTTATATTCTTGCTTCTTTATAGGACAGTTTCTAGCAATGTGTCCTATCTTGTCACAGTGGAAGCATTGAAAACCAGAGTAGTCCTTACTTGATAGACTTTCTTTCGATCTTTGGAATCTTCTGGGAGGTTGATGCTCTTTGTGACTTCCCTTCTTGAAGATGGGTTGATTCCTTCTTCTTTTTCTAGTATGAGTGGCTGGGGCTTGATAATCCTCTTTTAGTAAGGATTCTCTATTTGCCACTCTAGTCTCCTCTTGAATGCAGTCTTCCCATACCACATCAAACTGCATGCTTTCCTTCCCGGCACACATCATTTGAATGAATGATTCCCATGGTCTAGTGAGACCATTGAGAGCAGTCATAACCATTTCATCTTCATCAAGCTTATATCCAATAGCTTATAGTTTCTCTTTGATCTAGGAAACCCTTGAAAATTAGTCTTGGATGGATTCTCCATGACTCATCTTGATGCTCTTCAGTTGAGCTCTTAGATTCATCTTCCTGTTGATGTTTCTTCCCTCAAATATTTTGGAAAGGGCATCATACATTTCTTTTGGAGTCTTCTTGGATGACACTTGAGGAATCAAGTGATCCTTAATGGAGTCAACAATAATTATTTGTGCCCTAATCATATCCTTTCTGTGCTTCTCCTTGGCTTCAACTTCTTCAGGTTCTGACACTTCTTCTTTGACATACTTATCAAGATCATTCTCTTGGAGAATGAGACCAATCCTATATTTCCATGCTCGAAAATTCTCGATGCCTTCTAGCTTGTCTTCAAGCTTAGTGCTTGAAGTCATCTTGCTAGAGAATTACAAAAAATTGAAATTTTGTGGAATGAGAAACTGACCTTACCAGGAGATGTGCTTGAATGAGGTGAGTTGACTGATGTACTTGGATTCTGGAAATCTCAATTCTTCACCTTTCAAATCAGATGATTCAGCTTCTGTAGAAATGCCTGTCACTGTTTCTGTGATATATCTGCAATTGATGCCCCTCTATGTCTAAAATTTCGTAATGAAGTAACCTCGTATGTCCCTGATCCAACACCATAGGTTTCATCAAAATTGGTTTCACCAGTTTGGATTTATGATCCTTTTCCCAAGGTGACCTGTTACAGGACTGTTCAGAATAGCGAAGTTGTACAGCATGCCATGTGTCACTGTTTCATATTCTGGGTCTGAAATTTGGACCACAGAAATTAAATTCCGTTCCCTTTGTGGAACATCTTTAGGAATTCTATTTGGACCTCTGTATCCCAAGCTATAGAAATTTTCCCCAGGTGTCCTGTTTAGGGATGAATTCTGGAAGAGGTTGGAACCCTAACGTGGATGGATCATATCTCCCACAATATAGTGAATATAAAGCTGAATTTTGGATACAGTGTAAAGAAGGATTTTATATTCCGCATCTGCAAGTTTAAGCTCCCGAACCTTTTCCAATCTCAGGATATAGCGAATTTACCAAAACTTAGCAGTTTTAGTATTTAGGGTTTTTCTAGCTCAGGGTCAAACTAGGGTTTGACTTTCCTGGAGTTTCACCCAACCAAAAAACTTGATCCAGGTCTCTAGACTTCGATTTTGATGAGGAGAGAAATCCTATGCTAGGCTCACTCAAAAAAATTTCTTCTGCAAGAAGCCCTAATTTCCTGCACCGAAAACTGAAAATGCTTGGAATCGAATTCTGCTTCGACAGAAAGATGCGCCCTTCAATGGAGAGTCAGCCTAGCCTTCTTTTGTTGATAAATTGTGGAGAGAGAACCAAAAATTAATAAGCCCTAGATTCTGTAGCTGCACAATGTCTTGTTTTCAGGGTGTCTCTGATACCATGTTAAATTTTCATATGCTTAGCTAAGACATTAGTATTTCATTTCATTTTCATGACAAAAGCATATAAACAGGTTCACTGAAAGATAGACAAGCACAACCATAAAAAAGGAACACAAAGATTTATCCTAGGAAAACCCTAAAGGGAAAAACCCAGCAAAATATTCCTCAATATAGATGCCCCAAAAAGATAAAATATAAAACCAGCAAGGAGATCAAAGCCTGATCCTCCTCCTTCTCCAACTACTTCTCTTCTCCACTAATGTGCTACACAAGTGAGAGTGTGTGTGTGTCTCAAATGAGGAGCACTACACCTCTATTTATATTCATCTGTTCACTTAAGTTAACTCATTTGACATGTAGGCTTGAGTTAAATCATGTAGGCTTGAGTTACACATGTAGGCTCAAGTAACCACACTGGGGTGCTAATGACCCACCTTTACAATTAGAGGGGACTACCTCATGACTCTTATTAGTTCTTTCGATTAGGAGCATCGGGGTACAATGTAATACAAGTGGTTCTCCCGGTAGGACCATCGGGGACCACATAAAAGATACATATAGAATATTCTTCGAAGTTACAATATTTCAACAGTGTGTCGATGTTCTTGGCATACATGCTGCGATTGAAGATCATCTCAAACACGATGATCTTTTGACAACATATAAACTATACTATGAAATTTGATCGACAAGGGGTTTTGACAACATATGAACATTATTACGGCATAGTGACAACAAGCATGATGATGAAAATTGTCTCGAGAACGTTGGTATATCAACGAAAGATACACCACTATTACAACATACTACCTTCCGACCTTACGAAAATACTATCCATCAATAACGTTGCATGGATGTCATTAGGACATCATACTAGAGACAAGTGTTGACAACAATTCCTCCAAATAATTCCTCTTATGTCATAAGAATCTCTGAATTGTGACGTGTGTTTTAATATTAAACATTGACTAATGTTGACTTCCCCTCACAAACATCAATATTGAGTTTATTACCCAGGTTGCACCCATTGATTGGAAGCTTAGTGTCCAAGACAATCCAAATTAAAATATGGATCGCCTTGGACACTAAGCTTCGAAACCATGAGTGCATCCTGAGAAATAAACCCAATCTTGATGTTCATGAGGGGAAGTCAACAATCTGACCAAAATATTTTACAAGCAAGTACATACTACTATTGACATTGTTTTAGAGTTAAGACTAAACTCAAAGCACAAGTACAACCCAAACTTTAGGGAAATGCTAATGCTAAACTAAATTTTGGAAGATAGCAGTTTCCAAGAACAAAAAGGAATCTGTAACATACCCAGAACTGAAAAATGAATATTAATTATTTATTTCAGAAAAAACATTATGTTATTTTTTATTGTAAAGTTTATGACCAACTGGGTTAAGGATGACTGTAAATGAAGAATGATTTGTTTTAATAATTAATAATAGGAGACACCTATCCAGGGGAGACTGTTAAATGAGTGTTCAATGACCCACTAGGAGGAAGGAGCAGTTGTAGAAGGCTGGTTGACAAGTGGCAGCACTAGCATTCACTTTCTAGCTATAGCAAGAGCATAATCCCTTAAAAGTGGTCATGTTCCCTGAGAGGGGGGAACTGAGCTCATGGCTCATTTAATTTCAAAACTGACCCAAAGACCTAGGAAATCTTATATAAACCATCAAATTGAGCAGGATGCTCACTACTCATTTTGATTTTTGAGAGAATGAACCTTGTGATTGTTGCAAACTGAAAAGTCAAGGACACAAGGAATTTGATTAGGGGATAGCTAAAGTGTTTTGCTGAGTTAAGTCTGCTACTGAGTGCTAAGTTGCAGAAGTCTGTTGTGTTAAATTTTCATATGCTAAGCTAGATCATTAGTATTTCATTTAGAATTCATAACAAAAGCATATAAACAGGATCATTGAAAGATAGACAAGCACAACCATACAAAAGGAACACAAAGATTTATCTTGGGAAAACCCTAAAGGGAAAAACCCAGCAAAAGATTCCTCAATATAGATGCCCCAAAAAGATAAAAGGTAGAACCAACAAGGAGATCAAATCCTGATCCTCCTCCTTCTCCAGCTACTCTTCTCTTCTCCACTAATGCGCTACACAAGTGAGAGTGTGTGTGTCTCAAATGAGGAGCACTACATCTCTATTTATATTCATCCATTCACTTAAGTTAACTCATTTGACATGTAGGCTCGAGTTAAATCATGTAGGCTCGAGTTACACATGTAGGCTCAAGTAACCACACTGGGGTGCTAATGACCCACCTTTACAATTAGAGGGGACTACCTCATGACTCTTATTAGTTCTTCCGATTAGGAGCATCGGGGTACAATGTAATACAAGTGGTTCTCATGGTAGGACCATTGGGGACCACAAAAGATACATATAGAATATTATTCAAAGTTACAATATTTCAACATGTTGTGTGGCAGAGATCTTTGTCCTAGTGGTTCAATGAACATGCTTGGGGGTCCTAAGCAAGTAACTTTGGCCGCTCAGGAGAAGGTTGGGTGGAACAATCTCCTGTGGTTGTTTGTCCCCTTTGTGCAATCTATCTAGGTTCAATTTCTATTTAATTTCTGAATCTGTAGTTTCATTGGAATATGATCAGGAACGGTATTTAGAATGATTTATATTCTTTTAATCTGGAAAATGTTAAACTATATTATTAGAAATCAATTTAAATGATAGATCTACTGAGTTAGTATTTTCTATAAAAGTGTTTCAAAATATAAATGATGTTCTTTCTGCATACTATCTAGATTTAGGTTATTTCTACTGATATTACAGCTTAGTGAAATATCAATAATAATGATATGAATCCTATAGATTAAGATTTGAATTATTTTACAGTGATGTAACTACTTAGGGTTTTACTCTCAAATAAGAATTTATACAGATTTAAACTTAACCTGTAACTTATAATAATTCTCATGCTCAGATCTATGTTTCCTCCTTAACATCTGTGCTTATACAATAATCACTCTGGGTTCGAGTGTGATATACCCTTTAACTAATATCTAGAATTGATCCAGAATAACAAGAGTTTAAAATGAACAGAAATAACTAAGCTAGTTCACATAAGGCATCTTAAGCCCAGTCTCTTAATTGATTAAATTATTAATTAACACCAAGTCGATATTACCGACATACCGCAGCATTAGTTACAGAATTCAAATCAGGTTGCTGTTGTTTTCTATAGTATTTCACTTGCAGAAGGAAGTTACAGCCTTAGGGCTTACTTAATTCTTTTCAAAACAATATAGCTAAGTACACAGAGTTTAATTCTTAAAATAGTGATTCTATGTTGCATAATGGGAAAAGGCCTCACGGCCTAGACTCTGCAATAAGAGTAAGTACAAAAATTTTATCTACGGGGGCCTTATGGTCTGTTAATTTTATATGGACCAAACATAAGGTCAACATAAGAGCTCCCACATGATATCTTAATCCTTTAAACAACATACATCATAGGTTGAAAGTTTCATGGTCATTATAAGAGTATTTAAGCAAAGAAGTGAAACCCTAAGATCGCTTTATAAACGATTTCTATACTTCAAGTAAACCTATAATTCTGACAGTAAATAGTCATAAAATGATAGACAGATGGCACCATGACCTTTTTCAAAAGAAAGGTATACAAACAGAAATGAATGAATTCATGACTATGTTTATTTTTAAATCCTCACACTATACTAGTAGCAGATATATTTCGATAGAAGCCTCGTGACTTTTTATATCCAAATCTTAACGATAGTAAGAAAACTATTGGTTTTAATGTAAAATACAAATTGATAATCAAGTGAAATACAGAGTTCCCATAGTTATAGAAAAACAAGATTCATTACCAATTGGGTATAGAACTGTAAAACAAAACCATTATTGTTTTCAATTAGACAGAGGCCTTATGACCCTTTAAAAACAAATAAATATATATTTTCAAATCATGATGGTTTAGAGATCAATTTTTTAAACTCACACAACAGTAACGAAAAAATATCAAACTGAGAAAGAAAATCGAAATGCAAACTATCCAGTACAACGAGGACTTTAATATATTGTTCTGCTTTCATGGCATTTCTCTGTTAACAACCTTTTGTTGGTTTTTGAATAACTTTATTGGCCTTACAGATTTATCAACATATACGACATTCAGAGTCCAACAACTCTATCATTGTCATCTAGTCACAACCAGTAAGCAAGACTAAAACTAAATAGAACGCATCCATCAAGCTTATTTAGGTGCTACATTACAGTGTAAAATTTTTAAGAAGCTTGGATTATAGACGGGTTATTACGAAGATACATTTCTTTGCCTTATCAAAATAATAAAACTGTGTTTGGAATGGCTTCAAAGCCCAAAGACAAAATTGACAGAGTAAGGCTCATGGCCATTATTTGTACACAGTAAATAAACTAGCTAAAGGTCCGTATTATATATATAAATTTCCAGAATCAAAATAGAAGTACATTAAACCCCATATCTCCCAAAAGAGAATGACATAGTCGCAAGACTCCACACATTTCTGGAAATTACACAATTACTTAAATAATTAAATAAATAGAGATACAATATCGAGAACCCTCATAGTTATTACAGTAGCAAACAAGTCTTTAAAACAAAAAGAACCCAAAAGATATTACAAAGTGGCATAGTCGGTTACGACTCCATGGGTGTTAAAAATCATCCTTACAACTTCAAAAGTATAAATTACCAAAGCAAGTATATCACTTTCATTATCACCAAACCAACATAGTGGAGAAAACCCCAACACCATTAAAACACACCACAAATCCCATCTTGGTTCCATAGAGCCACGCCAGGGAAGACAGGGGTCTCTCCAAATAAAAGGGTCTCCTTGGCTTAGAGTCCAAACCACACCTTCCTCACAGAGGTTCACCCTACACATATAGTACACAGGATGGAAGTTAAAACACATTTTATATCCTTGTGCAAGAAAGGAAACAAAGAAGATGAGTGTAGATAACAGTTTACCTACTTGGCATTCAGAAAGCTCCAGTCACCATAAAAATGATATTTGCAAACTCAATTGACAAATGATTCGAGCATAGGCTGGTGAAGATGGTGACGAAGGCCGAGTTTGGTGGTTACAAACACTGGAGTATCAAGGTCAAGTAGCCAAAGGCCTTTGGAGGAAATGAAGAAATTGTTAACCTTTTCCAGAACCCCAATAAAAAGACTAGCGCAATGTTCAAAACTCATTAAAACCTCTAGGGTTTCACACCACCTTTGTTGTTGACAGCTGGAAATTGTATAGAAATCACATGGTCTGAGAGGAGTGAGTTTATGACTTGTACCTTACCTTTCTCCATCACATTTAAGCCAACCAGAGTGATAGTGCAAAGGTCAAAAACCTCATTTAACTTTACACTAATGAGTTTGTAGATTATAATAAAAATCCATTGTATATAGTTTTCAATGCAACCAACAAACTTCATCGTTGTTGTTTCATTTATAACTGTTTGGTACATGAAATCTGGTTTTAGATATATCTTAACCTGCACCCAAAAGTTGAGTAATTAGATGCTTCCTTGGGTTAGGACTTTTAATTATAATAAAAGGATAAAAATGGGTTAGAGATACTATCCTTTTCCTAACCTTAGGATTTCCTTTTCTTTGTCCTTCGTGGCGTCTTAGCATAAAGTATATTATTTAGTTATAATGTTGAGGTAGCCTCACCACCCATGCATAGTAAAGTAGAGGTTCATGCATTAGTCGTGTCGACTAAGTAAGACCATGGCCCTTCCCTTGTGTAGCTCAAGAGTAAACACAAACAAATGATAAATGACAAACTTTTTTCCAACATCGGGTTCAATCAAATAATTTAAATCATATTTTTGTGTCACAAAGTATGTCAGGACGATAGTTCACAATTTAGAGTAAGCTGATAATATCATAAGTACATGACTCATGCGGCTAGTTAATAATACCTTTCGTGCTTGACAAAGAATTATGATATATAACATCTAAGTTAATTGCAGTAAATATTTTTTTCTTATTTCTTTAAATTTAGGGATGTTACATGTGGTATCAGAGCGAGTTTCCAAACACTAGGCCTGATTGGCCTCACTCACATATAAGTAAGAAAACCAATATACTAATTTTATTTGCACAAAAATATAAAATCTATTTTGCATGAAAATGGAAGGTGTTGAAGCATTTACCGAAAATGGTTCTCAACATAACTATCTTGACAACTTTTATGTAGATATGAACAATCATGAGTTACTACAGACAGTTAAGGTGTTAAAAGAGGAATTGCAAACTGTAAAAACAGGCAATGAAATAATTCTAGAAATGAATCAAATACTAATAGACAATATGCATAACAAGGGAAAAGATAAACAAAATATGTATGAAACTAATTCTGAAACAACCTCTTACAAACATAAAGGAAATAAAGCAAAATATTCTAATAGTGAATCTTCTTCAAAGGTTAATGCAAGGTCACGTAGGAGAAGGTATAAATACATAAGTGACAGTAGTGAAAGTGACCATAAACCTAGGAGAAATAATTACTATCACAGGAATACCTACGAAGATATCTGTCAGACAAATTTCAGCCTTACAGATGAAAAGGGCTGTAAGAAAAGGCTATAAAGTCTTTGCAGTACACATAATAAATAATGAACAAATTAGTAAAGAAGATAAACCAAGATTTGAGGATATTCCGATCCTACAACATTTTGTGGATGTATTCCCAGAAGATATTCTAGGATTACCTCCTAAACGAGATCTGGATTTTACAATCAAGTTAGTACCCGGAGTGATACCTAATTCAAAATATCCCTATCGAATGAACATCTTGGAGTTGAATGAATTAAAATTACAATTGAATTAATAGACAAACATTATGTAAGACCAAGTGTATATCTTAGGGAGCATCTATCCTTAAAAAAAAAAAAATACGGTACTCTGCGTCTGTGTATATACTACCGTCAACTTAATAAAATGACAATTAAGAATAGGTATCCTTTTCCCCGCATTAACGATCTATTTGATTAGATACGCAGAGCGACAATATTCTCAAAGATCGACTTGAGGTCTAGGTATCACCAAGTCAAAATTAAAGATAAAGACATCTTTAAAACCTCTTTTAGGACAAGATACATGCACTACAAGTTCGTGGTTATGCCTTTCGGGCTAACTAATGCACCAATAACTTTTATGTGCTTAATGAACAGTGTCCTAAGTAAGTACCTAGACAAATTTGTAGTCGTCTTTATAGATGACATATTAATTTATTCTAATAGAAAAAAAAGAACAAGATGAACACCTAAATATAATATTACAAGTGTTAAGAGAACATCAGCTATATGCTAAGTTCAACAAATGTGATTTTTATAAAGATAAAATACAATATTTAGGGCATGTAATATCCAAAGAAGGGATATCAGTGGACCCGAATAAAATAAAAGCTATAATTGATTGGCATGTTCCTAAGGACATAACTGATGTACGATCGTTTATGGGGATAACAGGTTATTACAGAAAATTTGTTGAAGGTTTTTCAAAAATTGCAAATCCTATAACCTCATTATAGAAAAAAGGGAAGAAATTTGTTTGGGATCAGAAATGCAAAGACAGTTTTAACAAACTAAAGGAATTATTAACTATTGCACTGTTGGAGCAGGGTCCCGCAGCTACAGAAGAAGCTGCTAGTTTAGCGGAGATATAAGTTTTGGCGGAAAGAAGATAAGACAGAGCTACGACGCCGTAGCACGTTTCCAGCTGGAGAGCAGAGCCGAAAACTATGACTTTTAAGATAGAAAAGTCAAGAAAGGCAACGGTACCTGAGCGGCCAAGAAGAGAGAGCTCAACCACTTCATTGAAGGCAGCGGCGGAAGACAGGAGGGATCAGCGACCCTCATAAAGGAGAAGGAGAAACAAGGCTGAAGCATTGAAGACGAAGGACAGAAAAGAAAAGCGGTGCATAGTACCCATGATCAGTGCCGGGAAGCATGGAAGACTGTAGAGAGCTATGGTGTGACGGAAAGCGGCTACCTCAAGTACAGATATGGCCGACTATCACTAGTTAGGGTTTGGGTTACTATTGGGACAGGCCCACAGTGTTGTAATGGCAAGACCTTCGGGCTGCCTATAAAGGGATATATTTTGTATTGTAAAAGGGTTGGTTGGTCAGTTAGTTGGTTCATTCAGCTGTTAGTGTTTGTAGATTGTTAGACTGTTGTAAAAGTCTAGCTCTGGTTCTGTTATTAGTGGAAGCAATCTTACTGTAACCAGTAGCTAGCTTATAGAGTATGCATGTAACGATCCGCAGGGATCGACAGAGAGGGAAGAGTATATTGTAAGAGAGAAATATAGAGAGAAAAGAGATCTAAGAGAGAAGATCTGAGCTGCATATGCGGTGCAGCAGAACTGTGTTTTACCTTCCCCTGAGCTATAATAAAAACACAGTTCTGTGGACGTAACTTCCATTCTGGAGGTGAACCACGTTAAAATCAAGTGTTATGTGATTGGTTTACTTGTTATGTTTACTTATGCAATTCTCAGTCACTCATGAACTTTGTTTACAGTTTAATGGATGAATGTGTTAATCAGCTCGCAGCAATATAGAAGGATAAACATAAGTTAAAGTCTTTGGCATGTTGTATATGGTTCATTTATGCTTTGCGTGATACAGTCACTATTGTAGTATCGAATAGCCTTGTATGTTAAGTCTTGCACGTCGACATGAGCAACGCTAAGTGCACTAAGCCATGGGGGTAGGATATCACAGAGAGGTGATACCACATCGGCAGAGGAGTTGTGGTGCGTGATACCGCAGGTTAGGGACTTAGCGTTGGGCAGGAGCTACGTGTCGCACGCTGTGCGGCGATGTGGTAAGGTTGGAGATATCCCGAGTCAGGGAAAGTGCGCGCTGCAGAATAGGACTATGCGATGGTGTAAAGGAATATATCACGGCTAGAAGAGCTGCGAGACGAGGAGATCGCACGACGTGAGTAGGAGATTGCGCGACGCACAGAGAAAGAGACCTCGCAGCTAGGGGAGCTGCGAGCCACTATTAGGATCGCCACAGAACCTGGTCCAAGACACTTGAGTCCTTGGCCAGCCCATCTAGAGTCACTTCGGGTGAGAATTCAGGCCGCTTTGCGGTCTATCGCCAAAAGGGCCAGTGAGCTAGGGGTGTTGTTGGTTGAATATAGTAAACCCGGGTCTGCCCAAAAGCAGCCAACAAATGGTTTCGTTGCCGATTTTGAACAACTGAGTGCTAATGTTCTGTTGGCATCCCACTAGAGAAGAGTTTCACCAGTGGCTAGATTCAAACTTAAGGGAGTTTGCCAAGAAAGAAAATCGAAGCCCTAAACTGAGCACAGAGGACTGGTTACAAAAGCATATAGCTTCAGATATACACGCGATATTTTTTGCAACCTATGGAAACGAGCTTTACGATTGGTTATCAAAGTTGACAGATAGGAACATATTCAAGAAGAAAAGAAACATTATCTTGACACCGGAGCTGATTCAGACCATGCAGAGACTCGACAATCCCATTACGAGAGCAGTGGACTTCTGGCTTGCGAGTGTGCTAGGAGGCTTCGTCACAGAATTTGCAGTTGACTAGAGAAAAGGCTTCAGTGAGGCTGAGCGATACTTCTTCAAAGGATATCGTGGTAAGTACCTAAAATCTCTAAACTTGTCCATTAAGATGCTATTACATGAAAAAGGAGTAATGGACATGATTTCAGATGAATAAGTAAAGATAGTAATGTCACAAGAGTTTGAAAGTGATTTTGATGACATTGGACGAACACGTAGTGGAAAGAAATATAAAGTAGCTTTCAGCTCTCCTGTATTTGGAGATAGTTCATGTTGGAGCAGGGTCCCGCAGCTACAGAAGAAGCTGCTAGTTTTGGCGGAATGATAAGATTTAGCGGAAATAAGTTAAGACAGAGCTATGA
>LPNX010039438.1:168312-189587 GCA_001517045.1 Pseudotsuga menziesii | reverse complement strand
AGAAGGGAACATTAGTTGGCGATGCGACAGCTCATGCGCATCGGATTCTGATGTTGGTCTAGAAAACTGGCAGAACAGACTTTACGAAGTCTCAGTGCGCAGATGTGCGTTTATCAGTAAGTCACTGCGGTGGATTGGCGCAGAGACCGCTGAGATTCCATCATATCATGCTCTGACGGATATCTAGGATTTTTTTGAACAGTTTGAGCAACAAATTCCTCATGAATAGAGGATCGCAGCTATGGACCTTGCAGTTCGAGCTACACCTGCAAGATGGTGGTATGCGCATAAAGAGAATATCGCATCATGGGATAATATAAAAAGACTGATGGCGATAGATTTTCTAATGACAGAGAGTATGTCCAGCAGAAGTACACAGGAGAAACTGACCCCAGGGTACACATTCAGACATGTGAACAGAACTGGTCGGACATTCCAGAGGATGAATGGGTTCATAGATTCATTCACACATTGGACACAGTTCCAAGGAATTGGTATACAGAGACCGAGCTGCGCAAGGGAACAACCACATGGTCACTTATGACAGACAGCTTCCTACTCACCTTTGCGTTTGAATCAGAACATCCAAGTGTTTCTCAGGCCCTAGACATAATCAAGATCAAGATATTTGAGGACTGTACCATCTCAGTGCAGGCTCAATCTGAGTGGGCCACCCAGTTGCAAGACGCGCTAGAATTCTATAACTTCGCAACAAAGCCAGACAATGAGGAGGAGGATGAGGACCCTCGCAACACCAACATTCTGGAGTCAGAAGGGACTCGCGATGTGGAGGGACCACAGTTAGAGATTCCAGCAATCACGGAGCCCATCAAGATTAAAAAGATCAATATTGGCACAGACGCAGAACCTAAATTTGCCTCTATTGGAGACTACTGGAACGATGAAATAGTCGGACAGATTGCAGATCTGCTACATGACTATCAGGACCTATTTCCCACCAAGTTCACAGAGATGAAGGGAATAGTTGGAGACCTGGGAGTCATGAGGATACCATTAAAGGAGGATGTTAGACCAGTTAAGAAGCGCCCATATAGATTGAATCTGCGCTACAAAGAAAAAGTAAAGGACGAAATTGATAAAATGATAGCAGCAGGCATCATTGAGCCAGTAGAGGAAAGCGAATGGGTTAGCCCTATGGTAGTGCAAGAGAAGAAAACAAAAGGGGACATCAGGATCTGTGTTGATCTGCGAAGACTCAACGATGCATCACTTCATGATCCATTTCCAACACCGTTCATTGATGAAGTATTAGACAACGTGGGAGGAAAGGAGGTCTACTCCTTCACCGATGGGTTTTCAGGCTACCATCAGATCAGAATACATCCAGAAGATCGATCCAAGACCACCTTTGCAACAGAATGGGGCTCGTTCTAGTATACGGTAATGCCCTTTGGTCTTAAGAATGCACCAGCTATATTTTCTAGAGTAGTAGTTGCTGTTTTTAAAGAATACATCCATAAGTTCTTAGAAGTATATTTTGATGAATGGACTGTATTTGGGCTAATCGATAAGCACATAGGAGATCTAAGACTGATGTTAGAGAAATGTAGGCAGTACCAAATTTCTCTAAACTTGAAGAAATGTATATTTTGTGCACCATTTGGTATTTTGTTGGGCCACATTGTTTGTAGACAAGGCTTGATGGTAGACCCCGTGAAGATCGCTATCATTGTAAACCTTCCAGCACCCAACTCAGTCAAGCAACTGAGGACAGTACTTGGTCATACCGGGTACTACAGAAATTTCATCAAGGGCTACGCAAAGATTACAGTGCCGATGGAGAAGTTGCTAAAGAAAGATGTAAAATTCCTATGGAATGAGGAATGCCAGCAGAGTCTCGACATACTTAAGGAGAAGATGGTTACAACACCCATCCTAGTATTTCCCGACTGGACTAAGCCATTTCATGTACATGTGGATGCATCCAGCATCGCATTAGGAGTCGTCTTGACACAGCCAGGAGAAGGGGATCTTGACCATCCCATCGCATATTCCAGCAGAAAGCTATCAACAACAGAAAAAAACTACACCACAACAGAAAGAGAGGGCTTATCTATGGTATATGCACTGCAGAAGTTCAGGCACTATCTATTGGGCGCCTCGTTTAAAATGTTTACTGACCATTCCGCATTGAAGTACCTAGTCAATAAACCAGTGTTAGGGGGGATAATCTGTAGATGGTTACTCCTCTTCCAGGAGTATGATTTTGAAATCATTGTGAAACCAAGAAGACTGAATGCAGGACCGGATCATTTGTCGCGGTTAGACTCAGGAGAAGAGCCCAGTAACCTAGAAGACAATCTGCCAAATGCGCCGTTGTTTTCCATACAGATCGCAGATGAGTACTATGCCGACATTATTCAATTCCTCACCACAGGAGTAGCACCTGACGAGTTTACTAAGCAGCAAAAGAAGCAGTTGGTTGTTAAAGCAACAGACTTCACCCTCATCGTAGGACACCTATAAAAGTTAGGTCCGGATGAAGTTCTGCGCAGATGCGTGATGCCGCACGAGAAAGACGTTATTATCAAAGAGGCTCATTCAGGAACCGCAGGAGGACATTTCGCAGGAAAACCGACTGCGCAGAAAATCCTGGAGGCAGGATTATGGTGGCCTACATTGCATAAATACACCAAGGACTTTTGCAGATGCTGCGATATCTGCCAAAGGGTAGGAAAACCCTTGCAATGCGATGAAATGCCGCTGTGAACGCAGGTCACGTTGCACGCATTTGACAAATGGGCTATAGATTTTGTGGGTCCTATCAACCCACCAGGAAAGCGCACTGGTGCGAGATATATTATCACTGGACCAGAGTACCTCACCAGATGGGCAGAGGCCAAAGTAGTAAGAAATTTTGATGCTGCTACAGCTACACAGTTCCTTTTTGAAAACATCATCAGCAGGTTTGGATGCCCAGTAATTTTGATGAGTGATCAAGGCACACATTTCATGAACAGTACTATTGAGGCATTAACAGAAGAATTCCAGATCCAGCACCATAAGAGCACTCCCTACCACCCGCAGGCTAATGGTACAGTGGAGGCCTTCAATAAGATTTTAGAAAATGCTCTTACTAAGAACTGCAATAGCCAGAGGAATGATTGGGACCTCAGAGTTAACGCTGTGTTATGGGCGTATAGGACCACATGTAAGAAACTCACGGGACACACACCTTTCAGCTTAGTATATGGACAAGAGGTTGTTATGCCTATGGAGTATATTCTTATCAGTTTAAGAATCGCTCAGATTACTGGGATGACTGATACAGACACAGTCAAAGCAAGGCTAGCACAGCTGCTTGCCTTAGAAGAAGACAGGTTCATCTCCGGATTCCATCAGAAAGTGCAGAAGGCCCGAGAAAAAGCTTGGCATGACAGACACATTAAGGATAAGACTTTCCAGATCGGAGACCTGGTGCTCCTCTATGACAGCAAATTCATCAAGTTCCCAGGGAAGTTTAAGACACATTGGCTAGGGCCATATCAGATACAGCAAGTCACAGAGGGAGGTGCCGTTCAGCTCAGCCAGCTGAACGGGGAGCTTTTTCCCACATGGATTAATGGCAGCAGGCTTAAGCCCTATAGTGATAACCACCCCACCTCTTAACTAGCCGCAATGGTGCAGATGTCCAGTGTAGTTGAAAGGAGGCATCGCACCGGGAATGAGTCTACACCGGTAGAAATTTTCTAAGAATGAGGAATGAGGAGTCGCAAAAAAAATAAAAATAAATAAAAAATAAAAAATTTGACACTGTTTGTTCACGCAGGTGATGCGGAGTTGCATCGCAGCAGTAAGATGTTTCCCCCTGCCACGTACTCAGTTTGCAACCGACAGTGGGCTAGTCAAGTCACTGTCTGACAGGTAGTTAATGAAGAAATGACCGGTATCCCCTACTGTAGATTTGGCAATAGTATAATAAATTTTTCCAGATTTGGTAAATCTTCGACGACACCGATGCCTGTATATGCACGCTTTGAGGGACACGTGATCAGATCTCAACAATTATGACGGATCAGAATGATGGGTAGGGTCTCGTCTAGGTAATTATGATGACCAACGGGTGTGACCCAGGATAACTGTTGCATCCGGTAGTATGCCTTCGGCATAAAAGCAGACATCCTTCAAGTAGGAAGGGTACAGTTGCCAAATCTCGAGAGCTATGCAAGGCAGTGCTAAGTGTCCCCTGTGCAGAGCCAATTAAGTTACAGAGTACAATGACTTCCAGAGTTCGAAGCCACTACACGCCCAGAGTATTGAGCCAAGCGGATTCTGACTAAAAACGAACCTCTAGAAGGCATGTTGAGACGTTTTGACCCTGGTGACCGTAGATCCGCCATAAGGACGTCGCCCAGGGATGTGAAATTAAGTACAGCACAAGTTAGACAGTCGCTAAGGATGAAGAGTCAAGCGTCAGAAGTAGAAGTTGTCACCAAAGTCTCTGCTAAGGAGAAGAAGAACGCCAAGCCGATCACTGAAGATAAGAAAGCAGAGCAGAAGAATGATGAGAAGAAATCTCCCGCTAGGTGGAAAGTAAAAATGAGAAAAAGAAAGCAACGGGAGAAAGTCGCTGACCTATCTGATCAGCTAAGAGAAGCACGAAAGATTGCGGAGGTACTAAAACAGAAACCTGAGGGTCAAAGGCAGCATGTGGATCTGGACCACTTCTAAGAGAAGAGAAGTGGAAGAAGACTGCAAACCCAACGGAGGGGAGACTTCCAGAACGAGGACAAAGGCTTGTTCTCGGAGTGGAGTTCATGGGTTGCTTCTTGTCCATCCACAAGGCTCTATATGGAAGGAAATGTTTGAGAAGGCTGGAAGATACATATTTTCCTTGTGATAAAAGTTCTAACCCAGATAAAAAGGAAAGGATATCTATGGAACACTTCTCAAACACTAGAGCGTTCATAAAGAAGAAAGAGCGAAGAGAGCGAAACCGTGACTATGGGCAGAAAGGATAAGAGAGCCCATCGAACTAAGTTACCGAAATTCCAAGAGAACATGTCAAGGTAATGAAGAACGAAGTCGAAGGACTTCAGCAGAAGTTGCAGAAGACTTCACAGGAGGCGAAGGAGAAGTTACAGCAGGAGAATCCTGTTGCAGGTGGCTCGAGGACGAGCCACAAGTAAGTGTTAGGGGACTGTTGGAGCAGGGTCTCGCAGCTACAGAAGAAGCTGCTAGTTTTGGTGGAATGATAAGCTTTAGTGGAAAGAAGTTAAGACAGAGCTACGATGCCATAGCACATTTCCAACTGGAGAGCAGAGCAGGAAACCTTGACTTTTTGAGATACGAAAGTCAAAGAAAGGCAATGGTACCTGAGCGGCTGAGAAGGGAGAGCTCACCCACTGCATTGAAGGCAGCGGCGGAAGATAGGAGGGCTCAGCGACCCTCATAAAGAAGAAGGAGCAATGAGGCTCAAGCATTGAAGACAAAGGACAGAAAGGAGAAGCAGTGCATAGTACCCATGGTCAGTGCCAGGAAGCATGGAACACTGTAGAGAGCTGTGGTGTGACGGGAAGCGGCTACCTCAAGGATAGAGAGGACCGACTGTCACTAATTAGGGTTTGGGTTACTGTTGGGACAGGCCCACAATGTTGTAAATGCAAGACCTTTGGGCTACTTATAAAAGAATGTAATTTTGTATTGAAAAAGGTTAGCTAGTTGGTTGGGTAGACAGTAGACAGTCGTGATTAAAATAGGTAATAAGGAGAAGTAGACTGTTGTAAAAGCCGAGCTCTGGTTTTGGTCTTAGCTATAGCAATCTTACTGAAACCAGTAGCTGGCTTATAGAGCATGCATGTAACGATCCGCAAGGATCAACTGAGAGGGAAGAGTATATTGTAAGAGAGCAATATAGAGAGAAGAGAGATCTAAGAGAGAAGATCTTGAGCTGCATATGCGGTGCAGCAGAACTATGTTTTACCTTCCCCTTGAGCTATAATAGAAAACACAGTTCTGTGGATGTAACTTCCATCCTGGAGGTGAACCGTGTTAAAACCTGTGTTATGTGACTGGTTTATGTGTTATGTTTACTTATGCATTGCTCAGTTATTTCATGGACTTCATTGCAGTTTAATGGATGAATGTATTAATCAGTTCACCACAACACAGAAGGATAATCATAAGTTAAAAGCCTTTGGCATGTTGTATGTGTTTCATTTATGTTTGCGTAAACAGCTACTTGTTGCAGTATTGAATAGCTTTGTATGTTAAGTCTTGCATGTCGACACGAGCAACGCTAAGTGCGCTAAACCACGGAGGTAGGATATCACAGAGAGGTGATACCGCACTGGTAGAGAAGCTGTGGTGCTCGATACCGCAGGTTGAGTACTTCGCGTTGGGCAGGAGCTGCGTGTCGCACGGTGCACGGCGTTGCAGTAAGGATGGAGATACCGCAAGACAGGGGAAGTCTGCATCATAGAGAAGGACCGCATGGTGGTGTAAAGGAACATCTCGCGGCTAGAAGAGCTGCGCGACAACGGGATCACGCGATGCGAGCAAGAGGTTGCGTGACGCATAGACACAGAGGGAGATCTTGCAGCCAGAATAGCTGTGAGCCGCAAGTAGGATTGTGACAGAACCTAGTCCAAGACGCTTGAGTCCTTGGCCAAACCATTAGAATCACTTCGGGTGAGACTTCAGGCCGCTGTACGGTCTATCACCGAAAGGGCCAGTGAGCTAGGGGTGTTGTTGGTTGATTATAGTAAACCCGGGTCTGCCCATGCAATCAACAGTTCAGACAATATTAGGCAACCGAGTCCTAGTACCACAGAAGAACCAGAGGGGGGTATCCCTTACCAGCCCTATACCCCACAGAAACAGACCGAGACTCAGAGTAATCCTATAGGTACTCCATCCAGTTGCTCATAGACAGTACCTACTACTGCTACATCACCTTCACCTACACCGCCGAGTGGTAGTAATCCAGTCAATCAGAACCTACCGCAGAGAAATATAATGGGAGATGATATGAAGCTACCTACCTTTAAGGGTACAGGAGCAGAGGACCCAGAACAGCATTGGTTTCTATGCAAAGCCATGTGGACCATTAAAAGAATCAACGACGATAACCTTAAACTTGTACAGTTGGTCACCACACTCAGAGATCGAGCTTTAACATGGTACATAAAGTATACCACAGTACCCAAGACACATTCCCAGGTCAAGAATGCCATGATTAAAGAGTTCAAGAAACCTAAGTCTGAATCTCAGTGCATTACAGAGCTCAAGGATATTAAACAGCTACCATCAGAATCAGTATGGGACTTTGACCAAAAATTCAAAGCCCTTATAGACCAAGTAAGCTTTGAGTTTGCGCCGGAGCAGCATAAGGAATGGTTTATTGCAGCACCGCTCCCTCACATCAGATTGCCACTAATGCAGCAGAAACTCCAGACGCAGGATGACGCATTGGAGATGGCGATGAAGCTAGAAGCTTCACCTTTAGCAAAAACCAGTGCAGGCATGACAACTCTACAGAACTAGTTGGCCAACCTCACGTTACAGATACATGAACTTAAGAAAGGAAAATAGGTTTTGCAAGACATATGGTGCTTACGATGTAGAGCACAGGGTCATACCAAAGACAACTGTCCAGTCTTTGCAGAATATTTAGCGTCAGGGGCTCCTAACACCTTACCACGAATGCAAGGGCCATGGTGTGAAATATGCAAAACAAAAGGACATCCACCTGAGCAATGCCCTTTGCTTCAGAAGTATGTACAGACACCTAAGAACCTATACTGTGTCTTCTGCAGCTCTGTCAGACATAATGAACAGGATTGCCGAGCCTATGATCTCATGTTAGATAGAAAACATGACGTATACAGAGTCCAATCAGAAACACAGGGTCCAGCAGCAGGACCACATCATGATCCGACTTATGGTAGCCATGGAGGAGGATTTGCACGAGGAGAAGGTTTTGGCCATGGTCGTGGACCAATCACTTGTTATAACTGCGGAGTTGTAGGACACTATGCTAGGGACTATCAGAGCCCCACTACCACTTGTAACTACTGCAAATATTATGATCATACCATAGAGGAGTGTCCTACCTTGATAGCTAAGATCAAAGACCCTAAGCTAGCAGTACACCAGAACGTCCAACTTATTGCTGCTGAGCAGGAAAAACTAGAACCAAGAGTCAATATTGTGAATCGTAGCAGTGTTTCTACTAGTAGGACATTGCAGGAGACTGAAAAGAACACAAGTCAGGAGTGGGTGCGCAGAGCTCCTAGTAAAGCAACAGCACTCGACCTACAGAAGAATAAAGAGACATTTCACAAAGCCAAGGCTTCCTTTGATGAACCTACGCAATCGGGATCGCAGGTACCGCCGTCTAGGGGCATACCGCAGCAAGAACCTTGTGGCGATAGCCCAGAACAGATACCGCAGGCTACCACATCGGGAATATGTGACGAGGATGAATCGACAGGAAGTGTACAATCCTTCCTTCGCAGTTGCTTGAAACTCATGAGAAATGAAAAATCTATTGGCGAGCTACATCGCATCATAGAACAGTGTCAGTAACCTTCTCTCTCGGGCAGTGCACACCGCGCTGTTCATAATATTACAGGACATACAAGGACCGGAAGAGAGATGAAGCTCACAGCACAGATTGGAGAGTTTGAAATGGACGAAGTCGTCTTAGATCTAGGATCAGAGGTGAATGTTCTAACTAAGCAGATATGGGAACAGATGGGTAGCCTTAGTCAGATCGCCTATCCACCTGAGATTATCTAATCAGCAGCGAGTATCACCCTTGGGTCGACTACCGCAGGTGCCAGTTGACATTGACGGAGTTCGCAGTTTTGACTTCGAGGTTATAGAAATCATTGGCGACAGTCGACCGTATCCAAGATTATTAAGTATCGATTGGGCGATCGGTAGCAAGGCTGTCATTGACCTAAAGAGAAGACAAATGACATTTGAGGATGCGCAGATCCGGGTCATCGCGCCGTTGGATCCTCACCAGGGTCCTAGATACATTGAACCTATCCAACCAGAGGAGGAGGCACATAACATGGATAGTCTCTACCAGATGAATGCGAACCAGAATGACTACATCAATCCAACCACAGAAGGGAACATTAGTTGGCGATGTGACAGCTCATGCGCATCGGATTCCGATGTTGGTCTAGAGAACTGGCAGAACAGACTTTACGAAGTTTCAGCGCGCAGATGTGCGTTTATGATTAAGTCATTGCAATGGATTGGCACAGAGATCACTAATATTCCATCATATCATGGTCTGACAGATATCCAGGATTTCCTTGAGCAGTTTGAGCAACAGATTCCGTACGAGCAGAGGATCGCAGCTATGGACCTTGCAGTACGAGCCACACCTGCAAGATGGTGGTATGCGCATAAAGAGAATATCGCATCATGGGATGATATTAAAAGACTGATGGCGATCATATTTTCCGACAACAGAGAGTATGTCTAGCAGAAGTACACAGGCGAAACTGATCCCAGGGCACACATTCAGACATGTGAACAGAACTGGTCGGACATTCCCGAGGATGAATGGGTTCACAGATTCATTCACACATTGGACACAGTTCCAAGGAACTGGTACACAGAGACCGAGTTGCGCAAGGGGATGACCACATGGTCACTTATGATAGACAGTTTCCTAATCACCTTCGCGTTTGAATCAGAACATCCAAGTGTTGCTCAGGCCCTAGACATAATCAAGATCAAGATATTTGAAGACTGTACCACCTCAGTGCAGGCTCAACCTGAGTGGGCCATCCAGTTGCAAGACGCGCTTGAGTGTTATAACTTCGCAGCAAAGCCAGACAATGAAGATAAGGATGAGGATGAGGATCCTTGCAACACCAACATTCCGGAGTCAGAAGGGACTCACGATGTTGGGGGGCCACAGTTAGAGATTCCAGCAATCACCGAACCCATCAAGATTAAAAAGATCAATATTGGCACAGACGCAGAACCTAAGTTTGCCTCTATTGGAGACTATTGGAACGATGAAACAGTTGGATAGATTGCATATTTGATACATGACTATTAGGACCTATTTCCCACCAAGTTCATAGAGATGAAGGGAATAGTTGGAGACCTGGGAGTTATGAGGATACCATTGAAGGAGGATGCTAGACCAGTTAAGCAGCGCCCATATAGATTGAATCCGTGCTACAAAGAAAAAGTAAAGGATGAAATCGATAAGATGCTAGCAGCAGGCATCATTGAGCCGGTAGAAGAAAGCGAATGGGTTGGCCCCATGGTCGTACAAGAAAAGAAAACAAAAGGAGACATCAGGATCTGTGTCGACTTGCGCAAGCTCAACGATGCATCGCTTCACGATCCATTTTCGACACCGTTCACTGATGAGGTATTAGAAAACGTGGGAGGATAGGAGGTCTACTCCTTCACTGATGGCTTCTCAGGCTACCATCAGATCAGAATACATACAGAATATCGATACAATACCACCTTTGCAACAGAATGGGGCTTGTTCCAGTATATGGTAATGCCCTTTGGTCTTAAGAATGCACTAGCTATATTTTCTAGAGTAGTAGTTGCTGTATTTAAAGAATACATCCATAAATTCTTAGAAGTATATTTTGATGATTGGACTATATTTGGACTGATCGACAAGCATGTAGGAGACTTAAGACTGATGTTGGAGAAATGTAGGCAGTACCAGATTTCTCTAAACTTGAAGAAATGTATATTTTGTGCACCATTTGGTATTTTGTTGGGTCACATTGTTTGCAGACAAGGCTTGATGGTAGATCCCACGAAGATTTCCATCATTGTAAACCTTCCAGCACCCAACTCAGTCAAGCAACTGAGGACAGTACTTGGTCATACGGGGTACTACAGAAAGTTCATCAAGGGCTACGCAAAGTATTCAACAGATAGAGAATACTTCAGCGGCAATGAAAGAAGAAATTCAGGGCTTGGCAGCTCTTCAAAAGATGAGGAAGACAAAGGAGATGAACTATTTGCAGCAGGAAGCGTAGCAATTAAGAACCAAGGAGATGTACATTAATGACCTGCTTCAACCATATCAAGAGCAAATCGCAGAGATAGTCAATACGGTTGAACAGAAAATGAAGGAGTTCACTACCAACAGAGAGGAAACTGACGCCACAGAAGATGCCAGTATTAATCAAGCTTTGCTTGACTCGGCACAAGAACGTGTCGAAGTGATGCAGAAGGAAGTCACAGGACTTCGTGACAGGTTGCAAAGGGCTTCATAGGAATCCAAGGAAAAGCTACAGCAGAAGAAGCCCACTGGAAGTGGCTCGAGGGCGAGCCACAAGTAAGTGTTAGGGGACTGTTGGAGCAGGGTCCCGCAGCTACAAAAGAAGCTGCTAGTTTAGCGGAGAGATAAGTTTTGGCGGAAAGAAAATAAGACAGAGCTACGACATCGTAGCATGTTTCCAGCTGGAGAGCAGAGCCGGAAACTATGACTTTTAAGATAGAAAAGTCAAGAAAGGCAACGGTACCTGAGCGGCCAAGAAGAGAGAGCTCAACCATTGCATTGAAGGCAGCGACGGAAGACAGGAGGGCTCAACGACCCTCATAAAGGAGAAGGAGCAACGAGGCTGAAGCATTGAAGACGAAGGACAGAAAAGCGAAGCGGTGCATAGTACCCATGATCAGTGCCGGGAAGCATGGAAGACCGCAGAGAGTTGTGGTGTGATGAAAAGTGGCTACCTCAAGTACATATATGGCTGACTGTCACTAGTGAGGGTTTGGGTTACTGTTGGGACAGGCCCACAGTGTTGTAATGGCGAGACCTTCGGGCTGCCTATAAAGGGATATATTTTGTATTGTAAAAGGGTTGGTTGGTCAGTTAGTTGGTTCATTCAGCTGTTAGTGTTTGTAGATTGTTAGACTGTTGTAAAAGTCTAGCTCTAGTTCTTTTATTAGCGGAAGCAATCTTACTGTAACCAGTAGCTGTCTTATAGAGTATACATGTAACGATCCGCAGGGATCGACAGAGAGGGAAGAGTATATTGTAAGAGAGCAATATAGAGAGAAAAGAGATCTAAGAGAGAATATTTGAGCTGCATATGCGGTGCAGTAGAACTGTGTTTTACCTTCCCCTGAGCTATAATAAAAACACAGTTCTGTGGACTTAACTTCCATTCTGGAGGTGAACCACGTTAAAATCAAGTGTTATGTGATTGGTTTACTTGTTATGTTTACTTATGCAATTCTCAGTCACTCATGAACTTTGTTTACAGTTTAATGGATGAATGTGTTAATCAGCTTGCAGCAATATAGAAGGATAAACATAAGTTAAAGTCTTTGGCATGTTGTATATGGTTCATTTATGCTTTGCGTGATACAGTCACTATTGCAGTATCGAATAGCCTTGTATGTTAAGTCTTGCATGTCGACACGAGCAACGCTAAGTGCGCTAAGCCGCGGGGGTAGGATATCACAAAGAGGTGATACCACATCGGCAGAGGAGCTGCAGTGCGCGATACCACAAGTTAGGGACTTAGCGTTGGGCATGAGCTGCGTGTCGTACGCTGTGCGGCGATGCGGTAAGGTTGGAGATATCGCGAGTCAGGGAAAGTGTGTGCCGCAGAATAGGACTGTGCGACGGTGTAAAGGAATATCTCGCGGCTAGAAGAGCTGTGAGATGAGGAGATCGCACGATGCGAGCAGGAGATTGCGCGATGCGCAGAGAAAGAGACGTCGCAGCTAGGGGAGCTGCAAGCCACTATTAGGATCACCACAGAACCTAGTCCAAGACACTTGAGTCCTTGGCCAACCCATCTAGAGTCACTTCATGTGAGACTTCAGGCTGCTTTGCGGTTTGTCACCGAAAGGGCCAATGAGCTAGGGGTGTTGTTGGTTGAATATAGTAAACCCGGGTCTGCCCAAAAGTAGCCAACATGCACCCATTCTAAAAATAATAGATCTAGACAAACACTTTGTCGTATGCACGGATGCATTCAACGAAGGCTTAGGAAATGTACTCACACAAGAAACTCATGCAATTGCGTATGAATCGAGGAATTTGAAAACTCACGAAAAGAACTACACAACTTATGATTTAGAGTTTGCTGCCATAATCCATGCTTTAAAAATGTGGTGCCATCACTTAATAGGTAAAATATTTATGCTAATGTCCGATAACATAAACCTAAAATATATGTTTGATCAACAAAATCTTAACGTGAGGCAAGCTAGATGGCTAGCTTTCCTTAGAGAGTATGATTTCAAAATCAAACACATTAAAGGGAAAGAAAATAAAGTGGCTGATGCCTTAAGCAGGACTGCAATAACAAGTTTTGTAGCTTCCATTAGCAATTATAAAACTGATTTAGAAGATAATTTGGAAGAAGGAATAAAGCAAGACCCAGAATATCAGAGTTTTAAAAAAATGGTAACTCAGAATATATCTGAAACTATAATTATAGATTACATTTTTAATGAGAAAGGTCTAATACTGTATAAAAACAGACTTTGTGTGCCAAATATACTAGAAGCTAAACTGCTGATTTGGAATGAAATACACAAAAGTCCTTATTCTGGACATCCGGGGTATCAGAAGATGATAACCATGTTGAGAAAAGAGTACTTTTGGCCCTAGCATGAAAAAAGAGGTTGTTGAATTTTTAGCTAGGTGTATCGAATGCTAGCAAGTTAGAGATGAACATCAACACCCAACATTCCTTTTACAACCATTACCAATTCCAAATTGGAAATGGGAAGTCATCAGCCTTGACTTTGTAACTGGTGTACCTAAAAACTAGAAACAAAATGATTCAATAATGGTAGTTGTGGATAAACTAAGTAAAACAACAGACGTTATCCCTGTGAAAACAACTTATTAAGCTGCTAACATTGCATACATATTCATGAAAGAAATATTTCGCTTACATGGTATTCCAAAGGTAATAATTTCTAACCGAGATCCTAAATTTACTAGTAATTTTTGGAAATCCTTATTCAAAGGGGCTAGACACTAAATTGAATTTAAGTACTGCTTATCATCCGCAAATAGATGGAAAAATAGAAAGAGTTAATCAGGTTCTAGAAGATATGTTATGAATGTATGTTAGAGACTATCACAAGAAGTGGGAAGACTATTTGCACTTAGTTGAATTTGCTTTATAATAACCATTATCAAGCTTCAGAAAAGCTTAGTCCTTTTGAAATATTATATGGTAGAAAGTGTAACACTCCTATTACATGGAATAATCCAGTAGACAGATTGATGTTAGGACCTGACATGTTAAAAGGTTTGGAACTAACAGTGAAACAGGTACAAGGAAACTTGAAAACTGCTCAAGACAAGCAAAAGAGTCATGCCGACCTTAAAAGAAATCCAAAGGAATTCCAAGTAGGTGAGCATGTGTTTGTTAAGGTGAAACCCAGGAAGAGCTCCTTTAAACTAGGGAGTTGTGTTAAATTAGCACCCAGGTATTGTGGACCATTCAAAATACTGGAAAAAGTGGGGCCAGTAGCATATCAGTTAGCCTTGCCACCTAATATTAAAATACATAACGTCTTTCATGTTTCTATTTTGAAAAAGTATATACATGATACTACTCATGTGATTGAGTGGAATGTGATTCAGGTGGAACCAGAATAATATTTTATGGTGGAACCAGATTGTATTCTCGACGAGAGGGAAATTTTCCTCTGGAATCACACGATTAGATAGGTAAAGGTGCAATGGAAACACCTCAATTCAGATGAAGCAACTTGGGAATTGGAGAGCGATATACGGGTGGCATATCCAAATCTGTTCCAAGAAGACTCAAAATAACTTAAGCAACATTGAGGACGATGTTGAGCTTATGGGGGGTGGTTTGTAGCATACCAAGAACAAAAAAATAAATATTTATTATTTATTTCAGGAAAAAACGTTATGTTAATTTTTATTGTAAAGTTTATGACCAAGTGGGTCAAGGATGACTGTAATTAAAAATTTATTTGTTTTAATAATTAATGAAAGGAGACACCTATCTAGGGGATACTATTAAATAAGTGTTCACTGACCCACTAGGAGGAAGGAGCAGCTGTAGAAGGCTGGTTAACAAGTGGCAGCACTAGCATTCACTTTCTAGCTGTTGCAAGAGCATAATCACTAAAAAAGTGGTCATGTTCCTTGATAGGGGGGACTGAGCTGGTGGCTTATTTAATTTCAAAACTTACCCAAAGACCTAGGAAATATTATATAAACCATCAAATCAAGCAGGAGACTCACTACTCATTCTGATTTCTGAGAGAATGAACCTTGTGAATGCTACAAACTGAAAAATCAGTCACACAAGGAATTTGATTAGGGGATAGATAAAGTGTTTTGCTGAGTTAAGTCTACTAATGAGTGCTAAGTTGCAGAAGTCTGTTGTGTGGCAGAGATATTCGTCCTAGTGGTTCAGTGAATAGGATTGGGGGTCCTAAGCAAGTAACTTTGGATGCTTTAGGAGAAGGTTGGGTGGAACAGTCTCCCGTGGGTGTTTGTCCCCTTCCTACATTCTGTGTGGGTTCAATTGCTATTTAATTTCTGAATTTGTACTTTCATTGGAATATGCTTAGGAACGGTATTTAGAATGATTTATATTCTTTTAATATGGAAAATGTTAAACTATATTATTAGAACTCAATTTAAAAGATAGATCTACTAAGTTAGTATTTTCTGTAAAAGTGTTTCAAAATTTGAATGATGTTCTTTCTGCATACTATCAAGATTTAGGTTATTTCTACTGATATTACGGCTTAGTGAAATATCAGTAATAATGCTATGAATACTGTAGCTTAAGATTTGAATTATTTTACAGTATTGTAACTACTTAGGGTTTTTATCTCAAATACGAATTTATATAGATTTAAACTTAAACTGTAACTTATATTAATTCTCATGCTTATATCTAAGTTTCCTCCTTAACATCTGTGCTTATACAATAATCACTCTAGGATCGAGTATGATCCCCTTTAAATAAACTCTAGCATTAATATAGAATAGGTAGAGTTTAAAATGAACAAAAATAACTAAGCTATTTAACATAAGGAATTTTATTAAGCCCAGTCTCTTAATTTATTAAATTGTTAATTAACACCAAATCAAGATTATCGTCAGACGTAGCACTGGTTATAGGCTTCAGGTCAGGCTAGTGTTTTTTTCTACAGTATTTCGCTTACAGAAGGAAGTTATATCCTTAGGGATTATTTTATTCTTTTCAAAATAGTATAGCTAAGTATACAGTGTTTAATTCTTCAAATAGTGATCCTATGTTGCATAATGGGAAAATGCCTCACAAACTAGACTGTGTAAGAGGAGTAAGTACGGAAAATTTATCAACAGACTTATGGTATGTTAATGTTATATTGACCAAACCTAAGGTTAGCATAAGAGATCCCACAGTATCTCTTAATCCTTTAAACAACATACATCATAGGTTGAAAGTTTCGTGGTCATTATAAGAGTATTTAAACAAAGCAGTAAAACCCTAAGATCTCTTTATAAACGATTTCTATACTTCAAGTAAACCTATAATTATGACAGTAGATAGTCATAACAAGCTGGACAGATGGCACCATGAACTTTTTCAAAAGAAAGGTATTTAAACAGAAACAAATGAATTCATGACTATGTTTATTTTTAAATCCTCACACTCTACTAGCAACAGATATATTTCGATAGAAGACTCATGGATTTTTATATCCAAATCTTAACGATAGTAAGAAAACTATTGGTTGTAATGTAAAATACAAACTGATAATCAAGTGAAATACAGAGTTCCCATAGTTATTGTTAGAATATAATCCGTTAGGGATTATTGTAAATAAATAAATAAAACTAAATAGTCAGGAAGCCGAAAAGGCTTGGGGGAAGGTGAAACACAACCGTCCTATGAAATGTATAAATAAATGCTGTTAGCAATGTAATGGATATTGAATCGGGAGTTATTACCAACAAGTGGTATCAAAGCGCTGCCATAACTCCTGCCTGTTGCCAATCTTCCCATTCCTGGCATTCTGCTTGCCAGTCCATTGCCAGACTTCTCCATCAGTCTGCCAGTCGAGTCGCATGTAGTGTATGCGTTACTCCTCCATCTACCTGCGTTTATTCTCTACCAAGACGTTGTGATACCTAACCCTAATTTTCTGTTGACTGCTGCATTTTTGGAATTGCTGTGAATTCCTTCCTGGTTGAGTGTTTGCTGGGTGTTGAGGCTTTACTGCGTGGAGACTGTTGTACTTGGATCATATTTAAGCAATCTACCATGAGGGAGGTATTCATATACCCCAACAAAATATCTTTTGGGCTATACTTATAGGTGAGCTCTGTGAAATACACCACGCCTTCCTTTGTAACATCCACTCTGTCCACTGTCTTGAAAGGCAAGCCACCCGCCTCGGTGCATAACACTTCCACTTTGTCTGCGGTAACATTGAGCAGCCCCTTATCTCCTACGCACACAATTAACTCGTCCTTGAGACGAGGGCCAATCCGAGAGGCCGTCCGCCCACGAATGTCCAGTTTTCCACCCGTTCAGCCCCCGGCTGGTTGACCTAGACGTGCTTGATCCATCCGTCGCTACAGCCTGTAAAAAAAAATAAAACGATCTCCCTTCTCTGGACAACATCACCTGCATGGAAATACTAGACAAAACGGTGGAGAAGATGAAGCACGGTGCTGAAGACACTAGTCTTTACTCGCTGATGTATTCACACGTTGCAGAATATAGTGCTGCAACTTCATAATAGCGTGGAGTACTAAGTCAATGAAAATAATGTATGCTGCCTGTGATTGTATACCTTGCGTGAAGTACTAATTCAAAGAGCTGCGTGGACTGCTACGCCCTTACGTTGGAGCCTGGTGACCTCAACCATTGAAGCTGCAAGCTGTGGGTTAGATGCATGTTGTGTTGAAGACTGCCTGAGTGGAGAGACTGCCTGCATTGGAGGTTGAAGACGGAGATTGCATTGAAGACTGATATTTTGATGTGCTGGAGAAGAGTGCTACGACTTCATACAGAAACCCTAGTTTATATGCTTTGAGTATATGCTGCTCTATCAACTGTGTGGAAAGTGTTTTCCCTTCTACGAATTGATTGCCATGAATTGGAGAAATAAATGCTGCATAGTATGCTGTCTGAAGACTGAAGAATGTGTTGAAGTATGCTGTCTGAAGACTGAAGAATGCTGTGTTGTATGCTGCGTCTCTTTTATTACCGATGACTGAGAATATATGTGTTGTATATATGCGGTGTATATATGGATGCTACGCTGGTTGAGCATGGAGTGCTATTATTTGTGTTATTCATTGCTTTTGTTTCTCGCAGTTGAAAGGTCTGAAGTATGAAAGAACATTTCCAATACATTAGCATAAACCCTCACTTTGTATTGTGGTTGTGAAGCGCTGCTTTCAATCTGTATTTGCCCTATAATTTGGGCCTGAGTATTTGCAGTCTATTGTGTCGCAATTTGCTCGTTTTAGATGTCAGAAAATGAAGACTGATATATTATATATTGCATGAATGCAAAATATTGACACTGATATAGCACACATATATTGTTGCGTTGGAGACTGTGTGTATTAAAGACTGGTGAGGAATGAACTGAAGAGACTGCGTGGGAATGAGCTGAAGAGATAGCGTGAAGAGACTGCGTGGACTGTGAGAAATGAACTGAAGGCTGCGTTGGAGATATTATGAGCCTGCGTGGGGAATAAATTTGTTGTATGAGCCCGTGTGCTGAGTTTTCATGTGAATATTGTGTGAATATCAGACAACTGCAATATAGTTTTACCTAGTTTTATGCGGGAGCGTTGTAAGCAAGTGAGACCAGCTTTATAATTTGAGGTATATATTGAGTTTATATGCTGCATATATTGATTTTACATGTTGCATTGAAGAGCTGCATAATTTGTTATGTATTGCCTGTGACCATTGGAAGTGCACAAAAACCCTAATTTGTGCCCTAATTCCTCTGGTGATTGATATCATTGAGTTGTGGATTTGAGTATATTGAAATAATATATGCTGCGTGAGTTTTGGATTTATATTCCAATAATATATGCTACAGTTTTGGAGCTGAGTATATATTGAAAGTTGTTGTCCCTTTTGCTGGTTTCACCATTTGCATTGCTGCCTTTTGGAAGACCCTGTACTGAATTTCTTCTCCCTGTATTGCTGCAAATTGAAGCTGCGATACTGTCATTGTATCACTTTAAAACCTGAAGTTGAGATTGTAAATCACCTTGGCAGAGTCTGTAGACCTGCAAGGTTATTGGTTCTTTTTTCTATTTCTCTTTGTCATAACAAGTTTATTATTGTAAATTACACTAACGGTTGTAAAGATGCACTCTTTGGCATCTAGTATTGGTGCTTCCCTAGCTGGCAAAGACCAATCCAAAGACCCTTCCAAGGGAGATTACAGCAAGAGAGGACGAGGAAGAAGAAACTTCAGAGGCAGAGGGGGCAAAAACACCTCCAGCAAAAGATCAAAGTTGCAGTGCAAGCGTTGTGGAAAGACTGGGCACACATCAGATTAGTGTTGGGCTTCATGGGACTCCATCAAAGACAAGCACAACCAGAAGAAAGATGACCAAAATGCTAGTAAATCTTCCGATTCTTGTATTGTTGCACATTGTAATCTTGGATTTAATGAAATGACTTCTCTCTCATCTTATAAAGATTGTTGGCTTCTTGATACTGGTGCAACATCACACATGACATTTAGAAAAGACTGTTTTGAAGAACTGCATGAATCAATAGATGGCATAGTGTACTTTGCAGATAAGTCAAGTATTAAACCAAAGGGAATGGGCACCATTCGACTGAAGATGCCTGGATTCCCTGATTTCTTGTTGAAGAACGTTCTCTATCTTCCAGAGTTGCAGAGGAGCTTGCTGTCCTTGGTGGAGATTCGACAGCAAGGCCATTCCATCCACATGTTTGATGGAATCGTTGAAATAAGAAAGTCCTCTGACAACCAAGTCATCATGACTGGATACGAAGATGGAAAGCTGCTGAAGCTCAAGGTTTCATCTGCAATATTTCAGAACTATGCCTACCTCTCTCAGCATGGAGAAGGTAATATGTCATCTAGCTCATTGTGGCATGCAAGATTTGGTCATCTAAATTATAACAGTCTTCGTTTGTTAAGAAAAAATGGTGTCTTTGGTTTTCCCACCATTCCCAAAGAGAAGGAAAAATGTGATGCATGTATATTAGGGAAACATAGTAAGCTGCCATTCCATGAATCTAATTTCAGAGCTAGTAGGAAATTAGAATTAGTACATTCTGATTTGTGTGGCCCAATGCCAACTCCTTCAGCAAATGGGAATAAGTATTTTATGAAATTTGTTGATGACTACTCACGAATGTGCTGGATTTACTGTTTAAAGACAAAATCAGAAGCATTTCAAACATTCAAAGACTTTCATGCATTGATTGAAAAACAAGCACAATAAAAAATTGGTACACTTCGTACTGATAATGGAAAAGAATACACTTCAAATGATTTTGAACATTATCTTCGCCAACATGGAATTGCACATCAGACTACAGTTCCCTACAATCCTCAACAAAATGGTGCAACAGAAAGAATGAATAGAACCATAATGAATATGGTTCGCTCAATGATGTTTTTCAAGAATATAAAACTAATGTTTTGGGGTGATGCAGTAAAATGTGCAGCATATTTGAGAAATAGAAGTCCATCAAATGCACTTGATAACAAGACTCCACATGAAATGTGGTTTGGCCATCTCCCTTCAGTCAGGCATCTCAGATTTTTTGGTTCCACCTGTTATGCCTTGATTCCGAAGGAGCAAAGAAACAAGCTTGGTGCTCGAAGCAGAAAGTGCATTTTCCTGGGGTACGAAGAATACTCCAAGGCATACCGTTTGTATGATGAGGTAAACAAGAAATTTTTTATTTCCAAAGATGTCATTTTTCTTGAAACTAATAAAAATGACCAGTCCATTGAGAGACAGCTTGATCATCTGGAAAATTATCCTCATCCAAAGAAATATTATGAAAATGAATATGAAATTCCAAATCTTGAAGGGGGGATTCCTATTTTGGATCAACCTTTGGAATTTCCATATGAAGCACCAACTCCCCCGCATGAAGAAGTTCCTGCTACTTCACTTGAACAAGAGGTTCAACTAGATGATGTGATTGAGAGAATTGAAAGAATCTCAATCAATGATGAAGCTCCACCAGCTGATCAACCAGGACCATAACGGAAGATTCCTAAATGGGCCACAAAGACACTTGAAAGTGTCCATCTAGATGGAGTTGGAA